>PVJA010000452.1:115000-127876 GCA_004027025.1 Myocastor coypus
ATTTTTATGCTGTTTATAATTTATTTTATTTATGGCCTACTTTGTGGAACTCTTTTGCAAAAATCTCATATACTTTGAAGAAAAATATATATTCTATAATGATTTATTGTAGCAGTCTATAACTATGAATGAGAAAAAATTAGTACTTTTTCAAAATGTCTATAGTCTTACTACTTTTTGCCTTCTTAAGTTCTCAATTAATGATAAAATAATATTAAATCTATAATTATGATTACAAATATGACTATCTTCCTCATTATTTCTGTAGTTTTACTTAATATATTTTGAAGTTCTGTTACTATATACATCCTCCTTATGATTTTTTTCTTCTTTGAAACAGATATTTCCATAATTATGAAATACAATTTGAAATTTAAGTATAAAACACAAATAGTGATAGTTCTAATAGTAACACAGCCACACCAATTTTCTTACACTTAGTATCTGTATGGGTATATCGTTTCATCTTTCAATTGTTAACAGACTTTATTTCAAAGTAGTTTTAAGTTGACATCAAAATTGAAAGAATGACAGAGAATTCCTATATATCCCTTTCCCTCACCTAGCACAATCTCCCTGGCCATTACATTCCATGATATCTGTCCCAGTTATTACATTTAATAAACCTACATTGACACATCATTATCACCTCAAGCCCGTAGTTAGACCAGGATTCACTTTCAGTTTTTCTCTAGGTTTTGACAGAAAAAATGCCAGGCATCACACATTATAATATTATATAGAATGGTATCTTTGTCCTAAAAATATTCTGTGCTCTACTTTTCCTTGCCTAATACAAATCTCTCAAAACTGTTGATTCTTAACTCTCTTTACAGTGTGGTTTTGTCAGAGTGCCATATAGTTGGCATCAGATAGTATGTAGTATTAACCCATTAAAGACTGGCTTCTTTCTCTCTTTTCATGGCTTGAAAATCTCCTCTTAGTACTGAATGATGTTCCACTGTGTGGGGTACCAGTTTATTCATTCACTTAAACAAGACTTGTTTGTGGCTTGTAAATTGTGATAATTCTAAATCAAGTTTCTATAAACATCCATTCACAAATGCTTTTATGGTCCTGTTCCCTACTAAGCTGGGTAAATGGCAAGAAGAATGATTGCTGAGTAATAAGGATATGTTTTACTTTGAGCAACATTGCTGAAGTCTTCTCCCAAGGGCTTGTAACTCTCAATTTGTAACCCCCTGGCAATAGTGACATCTTCCTCCACATCCTTGACAGCATGTGACATTTTGGCTGTTTGTTGTGGCTATTCTAGTAGACATTTAGTGGTACCTTGTGATTTTTATTTGAAATTTCCTAACAACATAGAGTGATGAATAACTTTTTATGACTTACTCATCAACTATATATCTTCTGTGATGAGAGTTCTGTTCAGATCTTTTGTTGATATTGAATTAGGATTGTTGCATCCCTTACTGTTGATGCTTAAATGTTCTTAACATTTTTGGTAAAGGATCTTATCACATATGTTTTACCTTATTTTCTCTGAAGCTGTGTCTGCTTTTCTCATTTCCTTAAAAATATCTTTCACAGAGTAAAAGTTTTGAATTTTAGAGATGGCTAGCCTTTTGATATTTCTAGATAATATCTTTGGTGTTATATCAAAAAAGTCATTGCTAGAGGCCAGCAGGATAGCTCAGAGTACTGAAGCATCTGCTTAGGCAGAGTACAGCAGCCAGGGTTTAATCCCTAACATGCTGTGCCAGTCTTGCCCTCTGGACAAGCCAAGATAGGGACTGAGACTGGGGGTGGTTGTGCATGCCTGTAATCCCAGCACTTGGGAGGCTGAAAACAGGGGGATCACTTCGATAAGTCTGATCTGCATAATCAAATCCTGTAGATCCTGTAGACTCTGTGCTAAATACAAAAAAGTTATTGCTAAAATCATGATCATTTATATTCCTATCTTCACTACTCTTTGTTTCATTTTTCCATTTTGATACATAATCCTTTTGTAGCCTTTATAACAGGTGGGAAGATTTGTTTGTATATAGATGTCTAGCTATCTCAATGTCATTTCTTGGAAAGACTGTCTTAGCTTCTTGGGACTTCTTTTGTTCTGTTTTCAAGTGTCAGCTGACTGTGTTTTAGTGAGTTTGCACTAGTCTTTATTCTGTTCCAGCGATCATTTCGTGTAATCTTTAACCAATAAGATACTGTCCTATTTTTCAAATTAAGTTTATATTGGATATATATATATATATATATATATATATATATATATATATATATCTTAGCAGTGACTTTTTTGATATAACAACAAAGACATTATCTAGAAATACTAGAAGCCTGGCCATCTCTAAAATTCAGAACATTTACTCTGTGAAAGACACTTTCTAGAAAATGAGAAAACAGATACAGCTTCAGAGTAAATAGGTAAAATATTTGATAAGATCCTTTACCAAAATGATCACATTTACCACAGGGAATATTTGCTTATACATGATATATCATTTTTAATCTAATTTAATTTTGAAGAGTAATAACAGAAGAAAGAACTAAAATCAGAAATAAAGACTGAAACAGGGTAACATACAGCAATATATATGTTGCAGATTATCAAAATAAGAATAGGCAATAAAATTGGTGGATATACTATCTATTTTTATTGTCAGATCAATTGCTCAGCTTAACTGATACAGTTATGTAAGATTGGGCATATGACTAAATATTACCACTTGCTTTCATAAAACCTTAAATTCTTGTTATTGTCTGTTTTTCTTCTCTTACATTTTTCAAAAATTTGTTTTAAAGAGAGTATTGTCATAATTGATATGATGGCCCACAATTAAAAGACCAAGATAACAGTCTTTCATGAATGGTTTTCATATGACACATTGCTGTCCTCAATGAGGTTGCCTAGATGCAGGTAACGTCATACAGAGTTAGTCAAGGTGAAAATTCTGCACAGTAACTTCTGTTTAAAAAAGAAGAAAAAGGAAATTCTTAGTACCATCACCTCAGCCATCCTGTATACATACTTGTATGCTTTTCCTCCTACAGTTTTTCATCTTTTCCCCTTTCTCTCCTCTTCATTGCTTAATTCTTAAATTCTGCTTCTTTCCATTTTACTATATCTGTTATGCCTTTCATGCTTTCTTTCTTCTTTCAGATTCTTACACTAGGGAGACAATATGTCATTTACACTGGCGAGTCTGATTTATTTTACTTATTAGTGCAGCCTCTAGTTGCATCCACTTAGCCTATAAAGGCTTCAAGTTTGTCTTTTTTTACAGCTGAGTAGTACTCCATTGTATAAAAATACCATACCTCTTTCATCCATTTCTCAGGTGGTAAGCATTTTGGTTACTTCCAAGATTTGGCTATAACAAAATGAGTTGCTATAACATAGGTGCATATATGTCACTATAGTATGATGTTTTGAGTTGTTTGTGAAAATACCCAGAAGGGGAATAGATGGATTAAATGGTACTCCCAACTCTAGTTTGTTTTGTTTTGTTTTGTTTTGTTTTTTTGTTTTTTTCTTATGAAGCTCCACACTGATTTCCATAATGGTTTTACCAATTTACATTCCTACCCAACAGTAGGGAAGGAAAGGTTCCTATTTCCCTGCATCCACTGTAGCATTTGTTATTAGTTGATTTCTTTATGATAGCCATTCTTTTTGAGATGAGATGATACCTCAGTGTTTTTTGTTTTTTTTTTTTCATTCTTTGGTTTTTATTACTTCTGCACATCTATTTTCCACTACACTTTCACATTGGTCTCTATGATCTAGCATGGTAGTTCTTTTTAGTTTTGTGAAATTCATGCTGCCATTTTCTTCTGCTTTTTTATTACTTTTAATAAGAACATTGAGACATTTTCAAAACACATTAGTAGGACAACCATAATAATTAACACAATGCATATTGTTGTCTTCATGGTAGTTGTTCAGAGTAGAAGATGTAGACATGAAAACTTTTCTAAACACTATTGGTACAAATATTTCTTCTCACTGAACTTAGAGAAAGTAGCTGTATACATAGAGCAATAGTTCATAATAACAGTAGGTTATTGGCAGAACTGGCAATGTCAGAAGCTATTGACATGAGCCTTTCACAGCTCAGCATACTAATCTGGCTTTACATTTTATACCTCAAGGTTAAACTTTTCCACTGAGTGGTTAAGTCCAAGTTAAAGCAAGACCTATGCAACAAAATATGTAATTTTCTTCTCTGACAAGGTCAGTCAGGATTTACTTAGAAACCATGGACAGTGTTTTATAGAACTTTTGTCAATTTCAGTCATCTGGATGAGTCACAGCCATTGTTTGACCAGTTTGCTCTCTGTGAAAGCCTGAGAGAATGTTTTCTCTCTAGGTGACTCTTCTTAGGCACACTATACATTGTCTATCCCTTTCCTCTGTGGCTGCATAATCTCCTTCAACAGAAAATTTGGGACACCACTGACTTATAGGATGTTACAATACAGGTTCTCTTAGGTCCTGAGTCCTCACTGATCTTGAAGGGTTATAGCCAAAATGTTAGCTATCCTTGTAGCCCTTATTTTTCTCTAATATTTAGTCTGAAACCATAGGCTCTTAAGCCTCCAGACAGAAGCTTACTGATAGTATTACTCTATTGCACAGTTACTTGAGCTTATCATCACTATCTTTTAAAATATGAAATGCCTTAGACTTAACATGGAACCAGTATTTTCCATCAATTCTAATAGATTCCTATATAATGTGATTTAAATTTACACAGAAATTTAGAAATCTAAGCATATACAAAATCGTATATGGTCAATCCTATGGTACTTTTCCCTGTTTCATTTTCTCTTTAATTACCTTTTTTGTTTTCTTTAAAAAAACCAAACATTTACTTGATAGAGAGTATAGCAATAATTGAAATTACATTAGAAGCAGCACACATCTAGAGACAAGAATGACAAACATTCCAAGCATGATTTTAGCCCTACACGTTGCTACTCTGAGTGTCAAAAATTTGTTGGAGATTCTTAGGATCATTGTCTAATTCCTCCTGTGTACAGAAGTGCATGGTTTTCCCCTGCCAAGTTTCCTAACTTTTCTGCTTGCTGTCTCTTCGTTGCTTAATACTTAAGTTCTTGATTTCCATTCAGCTATGGTATGCCTGTCCATTTTTATTTCTTCTTTTGTGTACTTATACTAGGTAGACTACATGATATTTACACATGTAGGTCTGGTTTATTTCACTTATGAGTATATCTTCAAGATACATCCACTTATATATGAAGTCGTCTAGGTTATCATTTTTATACCTGAATAATATTTTATTGTATAAAAACATCATATGTTTTTCAACCAGTCTTCAGATGATGGGCATTTTGGTTGTTTCCATGATTTGGCCATCACAAATTGTGCTGCTATGAACATAGGTGGACAAATATCACCATATTATGATGTTTTCAGTTCTTTGGGAAAATTTCCCATAGGGGACAGCTTGATTGAATTGGATTTCCAGTCCTAAATTTTTAAGGAGTTTCCACACAGATGGTCTCATAATGGTTGTACCAGTCTGTATTCCCACCAGAGTGGAGAAGATTTCCCTTTTCCCCACAGCCTCTCCATCATTTGTTGTTGGTTGGTTTCTTCATGATAGCCCTTTCTGGGGTGAGACAGTATCTAAGTGTTGTTTTAATTTCATTTCATGAATGGTTAGTGATATGGAGCATTTCTTCATGTATTTATATCTTGTCATATTTTTTTCCTTTGAGAAGTGTGTGTTCATCTCAGATGCCCATTTCTGGGTGGGGTCTTTGAATTTTAGGACCACAATATTTTTTAGTCTTTTTATAGATTCTAGATAGAAAACCTTTGTCTGAATATTTGTTAGTTAAATTTATCAAAATTTGTGGGTTGTCTTTTCACTCTGTTGATAATTTCTTTTGACATGCAAAAATTTCTCAGCAAAAGGAGGCCCAAGTTGTTGATTCTTTCAAGTGTTACATGTGCATTTTGATTCTTGTTCATGAACTGTTTACCTACCCTGATGTCTTCAAGATTTCCTCCTATGTACTCTTCTGGAGATTTAGTGTTTCCTTTTTAAAATTTAGATCCTCAATCCATTTTGAATTTAATTTTGTACATGGTGATAGACTTGGGTCTAGTATTAGTTTTCAACATGTATAAAGCCAGTTTTTCCAAAGCCATTTGTTAAAGAGGTTATCTTTCTTCTAGAAAGCATGTTTGACCTCTTTGTCAAAGATAAGATTAGTGAGTGTGTTTGTATTTGCTTCTACATCTTTTAATCTATTCCATTGGTCATCAGGTCTACTTTTTTTTTAACAATACCACACTGATTTTATCACTGTGGCTTTGTAGTATAATTTTAGGTCAGGAAGTTTAATTCCCCTGCCTTATCTTTGCTACCCAGGATTTTCTTTGTTATTTTAGGTCTTTTCTGATTCCAAATAAATTTTAAGAATGACTTCTCCAGGTCTGTGAGTTATGTTGATGATATTTTGATAGGGATTGCATTAAATCAGTATAACAATTTAGGAAGTTGGTACATCTTCACATTGTTGGTTCTTCTTATCCAGGGCAGGGAATATCATTCCATTTTCTGGAGTCCTCTACAGTATTCTTTTTTCAAACTACATAGTTTTCATTGAAAAGATCTTTTACTTCTTTAGTTCGACTAAATCCTAAGTATTTCATTTTCTGTGGTGCTATTGTAAAAGGTATTGCTTCTCCAATATACCTCTCAGTGTATTTGTTATCTGTGTAGAGGAATGCTATGGATTTTGGGGTGCTGACTTTGTATCCTGCTATGCTACTGAATTTGTGTATTAATTCTAGTAGCTTCTTGGTGGAGTTTTTGTGGGTCTTCCAATTAGACTATGTCTTAGTTACTTTTTACTCATTGCTGGGACAAATACCTGACACTCAAAATGAAGGAAGGAAAGGTTTATTTAGCTCACAGTTCGTGGAGATTTCAGTCCATATTCGGCTGGCCCAAGGCTGAGTGGAACACAGCAGAGAGAATCCAGTTCATGGCGGTGGAACAGCAACAAAATGGTGGCAGAGGCAGCCAACTAAACAGGGCAGCAGAGAGCAACAGCTCTATCCTGTCTCTCTGTCTCTCTTTATGTTACATTCAGGCTCTCCACCTCAGCTTACCTGCCTTAGGCCACACCCATGGTTTCAGTAGTACTTAAAACACATAATCCCAGGGATCATGGATCAAGTCTCAAACTCTAGATCAGTGCTAAATCACATAATCCCAGTGACTCATGAGTCAAGTCTCAATCTATAGAAGTCCATGCCCCATGACTGCATGAGACTTTGGGGGGACAACTAGATATAAACCATAGCATTCCGCCCCTGGACCCCCAAAGTCTCATACATATCCCTTTGTACAAAAAACATTTTACTCCATCTGGAAGGGTTGCCAAAGTCCCAACAATTTCAGCACTGCTGAAAAGTCTAAATCCCAAGTCTCCTCCAAGATCGAAGGCAAACTCTCAACTATGAGCCCCTGTACAATAGAAAAGTTAAACATATCCAACATTCAAAGGTACAAGATAAACATTAGCATTCCAAAAGTTGCAAACAACAGGGGAATACAAAATACTGGTACCAACACAAGTCCAAAATCAAGCAGGGCAAACATTAAATCCCATAGTTCCAACTGGAACATCAGAAGCAGTCTGCACTGAGTTGTGAGCTCCATGCAACTCCATCCCTAAGGCATACTTGGTGGTAGATTCCACGGCTTCTCTCTTAAGCTGGCTTTGCTCCCTGTTTGTATGATCCACGTTCCTGGCTTTCCAAACTTCTGGGGCTTCTACTGAACAGGCTTCTCACACACAACTTTACACCCTGCCCTCTCAGGGGCACACTGACCATCCTCCCAGGCCTTCTTCTGAAATCAAGGTGGAAGCCTTCTTAATCTCAGAATTCCAGCATTCTGCATATTCATATGTGGATGATGCCAAGCGTTGCTGCCAGCTGGAGCAGTAGCTGGGCTTCCTTCTTTTTTGGCTGTAGTGGCTGAGGGCCTAGATCGCTGAGCACTCTGACCCTGATTCCGAAAAACAAATTCTCTGTGCCAGCGCCATTTTGGAACCTGGTTTGGCCACCGCCGCCATTCTGGTACTTGGGTCTCTGAGGCTTTTTTCTCAAGGCAAAGCCTGTCTCCTTCGCAATTCTGGGGATACAAAGGGTGGAGAGCTACTGTCTCTTGTGATGCCCTCAGGCCATCCTTTTGATTCTCTGGTTCCTTCCCTGCAGTGGAGATCCTTTCAGCTCCATCTTTTCAGTCCACAGCTTTCCTGGTGCTTCCTTTCTGGCCAAACTCGCATTTTAAATCATACTTCTTGGCTCTTTGCTCTTGATTTCCAACATAAATCTTGGTAAAAGCTGCCGATAATAATCATACCACTGCCCCTATAGTTTACTGCTTTGAAATATCTCTTGAAAGATTAATCAGTCCACCATGCTTGATCTCGTTCTTAGCCAAAGTGTCTGGGCATGAGCAAAATTCTCGCAGACTTTCAGCCAATCCATAGCACAAGTCATCTGGAGTCTGTTGACCAATGCTGTCCTTTATCCCAGCAGAAACCTCCTCAGCCTGGTCTTTATAGGCAGGCCTTGTCAGTCTTCTGGTCTAAGCTCTAACCAGAATCTCCCCTACAGAACAGCTGAAGCTCTTCCAGCTCCTCACAAGTAGAGGACCTCTCCAAACATTTCCAGTCTCTGCTCTTAAGCCATTTTTTATACCCAGGCTTCAAGCCAGTCTTCTGTTCTGAGCTCTGACCAGAATCTCCCAAAGAGAACAACCAAAGCCATTCCAGTGCTTTGCTTGTAGCTGACAGCTCTGAACCTTTCCTATCTCTTCTCGTAAGCTCTTCCCAAAAGCTTGTAATCCACATGGTCAGATTAGTCACAGCAATGACCTCACTTCTCTGGTACCAAATTCTGTCTTAGTTACTTTTTACTCATTCCTGGGACAAATACCTGACACTCAAAATGAAGGAAGGAAAGGTTTATTTAGCTCACAGTTCGTGGAGATTTCAGTCCATATTCGGCTGGCCCAAGGATGAGTGGAAAAGGGCAGAGAGAATCTAGTTCATGGTGGTGGAACAGCAACAAAATGGTGGTGGAGGCAGCCAGTCAGTCAGGGCAGCAGAGCAACAGCTCTATCCTGTCTCTCTGTCTCTCTTTATGTTACATTCAGGCTCTCCACCTCAACCTACCTGCTTTAGGCCACACCCATCATCTCAGCAGTACTTAAAACACATAATCCCAGGGATCATGGATCAAGTCTCAAACTCTAGATCAGTACTAAATCATATAATCCCAGTGACTCATGAGTCAAGTCTCAATCTACAGAAGTCCCTGCCCCATGACTACATGAGGCTGTGGGGGGACAACTAGATATAAACCATAACAGACTATCATGTCAGCTGCAAATAATAATAGTTTATTTCCTTCTTTGCCTATTCTTATTCCTTTTATTTCCCTCTCTTGTCTAATTGCTGAGGCTAATGATTCCAGAACTGTACTGAATAGGGATGGTCATAGAGGACATCCTTCTCTTGTGCCAGATCTGAGAGTAAAAGACTTCACTTTTTCCCCATTTAGAATTATGTTCCCTGTTGGATTGTCATAGATGGTTTTTATCAGACTGAGGGAGAGACCCTCTATTCCAGTTTTCTGTAGGACTTTGTCAAATGCCTTTTCAGCATCAATTGATGTGATCATGTGGTTTTTAGATTTGGTTCTATTGATATAGTGTATTATGCTTATAGATTTATGTATAGCAAACCATCCTTGCATCCCTGGGATGAATCCTACCTGGTCATGATGATTATATCCTTAATGATTTGCTGTATTCTATTCGTGAGGATTTCATTGAAGATTTTTGCATCTATGTTCATGAGAGAGATTGGCCTGTAGTTCTCTTTTTTGGTTGCATTCTTCTCTGGTTTGGTTATCAATATAGTACTTGCTTCCAGGAATGATATTGGGAGGATTATTTCCTTTTCAATTTAATTGAAGAGTTTGAGGAGTATTGAGATTATATCGTCTGTAAATTTCTTGAAGAATTTAGTAGTGAATCCATCAGGACTTGAACTTTTCTTTGTCAGTAGTTTTTTTTTTTTTTTTTTTTTTTTTTTTTTTTTTTTTTTTTTTTTTTTTTTTTTTTTTTTTTTTTTTTTTTTTTTTTTTTTTTTTTTTTTTTTTTTTTTTTTTTTTTTTTTTTTTTTTTTTTTTTTTTTTTTTTTTTTTTTTTTTTTTTTTTTTTTTTTTTAATTGCATTTTGTATTTCATTGGCTGTTTTGGGTTGTTGAGCATTCTTATATCTTCTTGATTTAGTTTTGGTAATTTGTACCTTTCTAGGAACCTGTCCATTCCATCTGTGTTGTCACTTGTGTGAAAGTAAAGATTCTCGAAGTAGCAATGAATGATCTTCTCAATCTCTACTGGGTCTGAACTAATTTTGCCCTTTTCATTCCTGATTGTTTGGATTTCAGTTTTTTCTTTCCACTTTTTGATAAGTTTAGCTAGCATCTTATCAGTTTTATCTCACTTTTCAAAGAACCGGCTTTGTGATTCATGAATTCTTTGTATTGTTTTCTTCATCTTGACTGAATTAATTTCAGCCCTAATGTTTATAATTTCCTCTGTCTTTAGGGTTAGTGTTTGGTTTGCTCTTGCTTTTCTAGATGATCGAGGTGCAGCATTAGGGTATATGTCTGTGCCCATTTGGTTTTTTTTAATATGTGAGTTTCCAAGCTATAAATTTCCCTCTAAGAACTGTTTTCATTTCATCCTGTAAATTCCAATAAGTTGTGTCTGAATTTTCACCAAATCGTAGATATTGTTTAATCTCATCTGTAACCCACTGGTTGCTGAGAAGGGTGCTATTTAATTTCCATATGTTTATGGGGTGCTTGTGGTTTCTTTTGTCATTTATTTTCAGTTTCATTGCACTGTGGTCAGATAATATGCATGGGATAACTTCTGTTTTCTTGCATATACGTAAGTATGACCTATGGACTAGTATGTGGTCTTTTTAAAAAAGTCCGGTTATCAGTTGAAAACTTGTGTATTTAGAAGTGGCTGGGTGGAACACTTTGTATATGTCTACTAAGTACATTTGTTCCAAGTACTGGTTCAGTTCTGTTATTTCTTTGCTAACTTTTTGCCTGCTTGTCCTATCTTTTTGGGATAAGTGGGTGTTTATGTCTCCTATAAGGATTGTTGTATTGGATATTAGTGTTTTCACGTTCATTAAGATTTGTTTTATATAGCTGGGTGCTCCCGTGTTGGATGCATACATATTTATGAGTGTTATCTCTTCCTCTTGAACTTTTCCCCTAATCAGTATGTAATGGCCTTCTTTATCTCATTTGGTCATTCTTGGTTTGAAGTTGAGACTATATGAGTGTAGGATTGCTACCCCTGCTTTTTTTTTTTTTTTTTTGAGGTGCTCGCACATACAGTGTAGTTTTCCATCCTGTGACTTTCAGCTTATGAATTTCTTTATCTGTAAAGTGTATTTCTTGTATACAGCATATTGTTGGACTTTCCTTCCTAATCTACTCTGCCAGTGTATTTCTTTTAATTAGTGAATTGAGACCATTTTCATTGATGGTTATAATTGAGATGTATTGATTTATGCTTACCATGTTATTTACTTGCTGTTGGTTACCCCTTTATCTTCTGTGTTTAATTGTTTGCCCTGTTGTGTTGATTCTTTCCACTCTCATTTGTAATGTTCTGGTCATTTTGTTCCCTCTCTAGAATATCTTTTAGTAGTCTGTGTAGGATTGGCTTTGTCATCATGAAATCCTTTAGTTGTTCTTTGTCATTAAAGTATTTTGCTTCTCCATCAAACTTGAATGAGAGTTTTGCAGAGTGGAGCAGTCTTGGCTAGAATTTGTTTTCATGAAGGACTTGAAGAACTCTACTCCATGCTCCTCTTGACTTCATGGTTTGTGAAGAGAAAGCTGCCATTATTCTGCTGGGTTTTCCTTTAAATGTGATCCATTTATTTTCTCTAGTGGTTTTTAGTATGTTATTCCTGTGCTGGATTCTAGGATCCTGATAATTATATACCTGGGTGTGTTTTTAATTGAGTTGATGTTATTTGGAGTTCTATATGCTTCAGTCGCTTGACTGCCATATTGTTTTCCCATATTTGGGAAGTCTTTTGCTAATATTTCTGCCCATATTCTTTTAATGTAATTTGTTTTAACTTCTTTCCTATTGATGCCAATTAATCTCATATTGTTCATCTTTGCATCATCTTGAAGATATTGAATGATTTTTTTCCAGCATCCTGGTTGTTTTTAAGAGATCCTTTCTTAGCTTTTCACTAGTTACAACAGTGTCTTTAAGATCTGAAACTCTGTCTTCATTTTCATTTAGATGGCTTTTCCAGCTTGTCGCTGAGGTTTTAAGTTCCTGTGGATCTGTTTGAGTCTGCTTCATGCGACCTATTTCTTTCCTATGTTGCTCATTCAAGGACTCCAAAGTTTTTCTTTTTTTTTCTTTTTCTTTTTTCTTTTATATTTTTTTAAGATTTATTTATTTATATTTATTCATTTATTTATTTTTTCTTGTTTCAGAACCTTTGTTTTGTCTATTCACTCATTTTTATGGCCGGCTCAGCTCACCCCGAGGGCAGGGCTGGTGCAGCATGTGGTGCCGGGGATCGAACCGCAGTCCCTGAAGCCGTCCAAGCTTTCCCAAGCAGGCACATTAGACCACTGAGCCATCCCCCCGGGCCCTCCAAAGTTTTTCTAATCTCCAATTTTTTTCATCTGTGTCTTCTTCAGAAGCAGTTATTATTTCTTTCATTATGGTCATACTTTCTTTTTTTACTTCAGAAATTATTTCTGATCTGAGTTCCCCTCTGC
>PVJA010000452.1:127976-173064 GCA_004027025.1 Myocastor coypus
TTTTTTTTTTTTCTTTTTTTTTTTTTTTTTTTTTTTTTTTTTTTTTTTTTGTTTTTTTTGTTTTTTTTTTTTTTTTTTTTTTTTTTTTTTTTTCTTTTTTTTTTTTTTTTTTTTTTTTTTTTTTTTTTTTTTTTTTTTTTTTTTTTTTTTTTTTGGTTTGGTTTGTTTTGTTTTGTTTGCTTCGGAGATTATTTCTGATCTGATTTCCTGTGTACCTTTCTGCAGTTGTTTCTCTACTTCAAATGCTATTAATTCACAGATTTCAGCTGTGTGATTCCCATTTTCTTCTATGTTAGTGACTCCTGCATTTTGAGGAGTTGGGCTTGGATCTTAAGATTGTATTTTGCTCCTTCTCATTGTCATTGTGTAGAGCACTGTCCTCTGACCTTTGGTGCAAATCTTGGAGCAATTATACTATTATACCTTTAGTGTAATTCTTACCCAAAAGAGAGTATATGGTTAAGGCAGTTATACTTTTGTGTTTACAGAACTAGTTAGGAACACTAGTAGTGGGTAGTAATATTTAGAAGTTGACAAACTTTTGTGACTAATGAATTTGCATTTTACACAGAAAGAGCAAACTTTATGTCTGTTAGCTCAGCTGATATTAAATTGGGAGTTTGTATTTAATTTAGCTCACTTAAGTTCTGACTAATGGCCTCCCTTTGATGTACCTGCGAGGGATGGGTCCAGAGAAGGTGGAGGTTGGTCTGGCCGGCTGTGGAACAGGAAGTCACTCCCACATGGTTGAGGGGAACTGGAAGCTGGGGAGGTTGGTGGTTTGGTCAATTGGGCCATGTGGAACAGGAAAACACTTCCACGTGGCTGGACAGAGCAGAGGATGGGTAGTTCGGTCAGTCAGACAGGCTGTGTGGAAGAGCAAGTCGCTCCCCCATGGCTTGGAGGAACTGGAGGCTGTCAGTGTTGTTTTAATTTGCATTTCTCAAATAGCCAGTTGCACACAATATATCTTGATTCCTCCTTCTTTATCAATCCCCTCTCTTCCTTTCAACCCCTTTTCTCCATCTTATTTACAAATCTTTTTCTTCCATCTTATCCTTCTTTTCCAATTTCTTTCTTCCTTTTATATAAGACTTGAAGGCAAGAATAGTCCATCTTCCAAATTTTTTCTTCTCCTTTAATAATGTGTTGGCTATTTTTGGTTTTTGGCTCCCCATATCAACATAGAAACTGTCAATATCCATCAAATAATGCTATCATTTTTATTTGAGTCACATTGACTTTATAGATAAAAGTGGGAAAGGGAACTATCCTAATAATGTTAAATCTTCTAATTAATAAATATAAAAGATCTCTATGTTTGTTTAGCTCTCCACTGACTGTTTGCAGTGCTGAGAATAGAACCCATGAGCTTTGTACTGAGCTACATCACAGTCTTCAGTGTTCTCCTTCCTCCTGGTCCTCCTCCTCCTCTTCCTTCTTCTTTTTCTTGTTTTTGTTTGTTTGTGTATGTAACAAAACCTTGTCAACTCACTGTTTCCTAGACACAGCTCCAACTTTTTAATGTCTTTCACTAAGGTATTTTTGTTTTCCTTGTATAGATTTTGTTATATAGAGTGATTAAAATATTCAGTAAATGCTTAAATTTAACAATGTATGACAATGTGATACATTGCCATTAATCCATTTCAGAAGGTCCCCACCTGCTGCCTGCTGCAAACGTGTCCATCATTCTTGCCACTTTCTTTGTTTTCCTTTCTTTCTTCTTTCTCTCTTTTTTTCACTTTTTATTAATAGATATATCCTCATCTATTTTATTCACTGGATCACTGGCAGCGTTCCACTTCTGGCCCTTTTCTAAAGTAAACAAATAAACAACAACAACAAAAATAATGAAAGACAAATAATTTAAAGGATTCAGGACTTCAAGAAGTGATAATAGCTCAACTCAAGACATTCACAAAAGAAGACTTTAAGATTTGCTTCAGAGACCCAGCCAGATAGCTCAGAGGACTAAAGCACCTGCTTAGGCAGATGCAGGGACTGGGGTTCAATCTCTGATATGCTGTGCCATGGGCACTCTGAGACAGAAATTGAGACTGGGCATGGTGGCACATTCCTGTAATTCTAGTGCTTGGGAGGCTGAAACAAGAATTGCTACCAGTCCAATCTCTGTAGTGAGACCCTGTAGACCCTGTACTATATAAATAAATAAATAAATAAATAAATAAATAAGCAAACAACTGCTGTTTTATTAATCAAAAAGCACTGCTTTAGAGGGTAGCCAGAATGACAGGATAGGTGTTTTTGATGTGATGGAACATATTTTGAGGGGAGCTAATGGCAATGAATAATTTATTATGATTATTTTTTAAAAATTTGAACATTTGCCACATTATTGTGTCAACTATATCATTTTGAGAGATGATAATAGAAAAGATATTGTGTTTTTCATTTTTAATTCTATTTTTCATTGTTTTTATTTTTTATTACTTATTTATTTTCTATTTTAGTACAGGGTCCACAGAGTCTCACTATTCAGATTGAATTCCTAGTGATCCACCTGTTTTCAGTCTCAATTGCCATCTCAGCACACACCCACCCCCTGGGCATGGCTGATAAGGCACGTGAATTCTATTTTTTAATTGCCCGATATAGTAAGGTGATTTTCAAATGTTGAGCCATTCTTGCCTGATTGACAATAATTCCATAGAATCAGCATGCATAATTCCTTTTGTACATAGTTAAATTAATTTGTCAATAATTAGTTTAAGAATTTTGTACTTATATTAATGAACGATATTCTCGGTTCATTTATTTTTTATTTTTGAAGAGAATACAAAATTGTAAAACAAAAAGAAACATTAGAAATGATATAGCATTTCCTAAAACAAATAATAGAAATTTGACAATGATTTTTGTATTACATAACTTTATCTTCAAATTAATTGTTCAGGTGTAACACTCCAAGTTGGGTGAAAAAAGAAAAAGAAAAAAAGAAAGAAAAAGTTTAAGCATTAACTGCTCCTTTCAATAGACCAGAAGAAATCAGCAGTAAAATTATGTAAGCTATCCTGTATACGAATATAAAGATATCCTTGTCCCTTCTTTCTTTTATCCTCTTCTTCATTTCAGTTTTACTTTCCCACTGAACAGACTGTTTCCCTTCAAAATATCTCAGATTTTATTTATTCTTTCAGGTTCTTACACTAGTGAGACAATGCAATGTTTGCACATGCGGGTCTGATTTACTTCACTTACCAGTGTGATCGCTAGTTGCATTCATTTACCTGCCAAAGTCTCAAGTTAACCTTTTTTTATAGCTATACCCCATTGTATAAAAAATCACATCCTTTCCCATTCCTCAGTTGATGGACATTTGGTTGTTCTCAAGATTTAGCTACAACAGATTGTGGTGCTATAAACAAGGGAGCACATAAGTCACTGTGGTATCATGTTTTCAGTTCTTTTGGAAAAATAACCAGAAATAGCTGTAGCCTCCAATCCCAGCTTTGTGAGGAATCACCATAGTGGCTGTACCAGTCTTCACTCCACCAACAGTGAAGTAGTGTTCCTTTTTTCCCACAACTCTTCCAGCATTTGTTATTGGTTGGTTTCTCAATGACATCCATTCTTTCCGGGGTAAGATGAAATCTCAGCATTGTTTTAATTTGCATCTCTGAAATGATCAATGATGTGGGACATTTTTTCACATACGTTTATTTGACACTTTTGATGTGCCTTAGATTTTGATATTAATATAATGCTGACATCCATCATAGAGTGAATTAGAAAATATTTCCTCTGATCCTGTATTTTGAAGAGATTATAAACATTTAGCGTAATTTCTTCCTTAAGGGTTTGGTTAAATTCGTTGTTGAGCCTGTGTGAGTTTGGTACTTTCCAGTTTTGGAAGATTACTAATTACAGATTCAATTTCTTTAATAGATAATGAATTTTTAAGATGTCTATTTCATCTCGTGTGAATTTGGGCAAACTGTCTTTTAAGAAATTAAATTATTTCCATTTGTGAGACTATATTTGCTCCTAACACTTATTACTTTTAATGTCCTTGATATTTGTAGTGATATCCCATTTTAACTTCTGACATTACCAATTAATGTCTTTTTTCTTAGTAGCTGGTTAGAAATTTATCAATTCGATTGATCTTAAGAAAGTACCTTATTGATTTTTAATTGATACTCTATTTTCAATTTTACTGACATCTGTTCTAATATTTTATAAACTTTTGAATTAAGTTTTTCTTTCTTTTTCCAGCTTGCTAAGTTGGAAGCATAGGTGCTTCCTGTCTAACATACATGTAATGTAAAAGATTTTTTTCTAAACATTGCTTTCACTGAAAAGCATAAATTTTATTTTGCTTTTATGATAGCTTAATTCAAAGTACTTATCAGGTCAATTTACATTTATTTTTTGACTGATTTGTTACTTGTAGCTGTGTTATTTAATTGCCAAGCATTTTGAGATTTTTCTTGTCATTGTTCTGTTATTGATTCCTAACTTAACTCTGTTCTTGCCCTACAGTAGATATTGCATGATTTCTTTTCTTTAAACCGGCTACAGTGTGTTTCATGATACGGAATGTATTCTATCTTGGTGGCTTTTCTTTTTGAGCTTAAGAAGGATGTTTATTCTGCTGTTGTTGCAGTCTATTAGATGTCAATTATACCCAGCTGATTAATGTTCCTGTTGAATTTGACTGTGTTACTGATTTTCTGCCTGCCAGATCTATCCACTTTGATAGAGGGGCATTGAAGTTTCTAATTATAATGAAGCAGATTTATGTATTTCTCCTTGTAGTACTATCCATTTTTGCCTCATATATTTTGACACTTTCTTATTAGGTGCATGTACATAAAAGATTTATGTCTTCTTGAAGAATTGACCTATTTATTGTTTTGTAATACCCCTGTTTATTCCTGATCATTTCCTTGCTCTAAAGTCTGTTCTACCTGAAATTAATAGAGCTACTCTTGCTTTCTTTCAATTAGTTTTAACATGGAATTATTCTCCAGCCCTGACTTTTCATCTATCTTTCTCTTTACATTTAAAGGGGGGTTTATTATAGACCACCACTGAGAATTATTTTAACGCACTCTGGTAATCTCTGCCATTTAACAAAAATTAAGAGCATTCATTTTAGTAATTAATACCATAGTGGTTGATACTATAGTTAGATAGATATGTAGTATATTCATTATTGTTTTCTGTTTATTGCTCTAGTTGGGCCCTACTCTTGTGTTCTACTCTTTTTTTGTCATTTATGGTTTTATTAAGCATTTTATATCATCCAGTTTTCTCTCCTAAAAAATATAAATTTTATTTAAAAACTTTTTAATATAATTTTTAAAACTTTTAATTATATTAAAAAATTTATCCCAGACTTTCAAATGTATATTTTCAAATAATCAAAATATATGTCTAAAATAACATAAAAATATTCTTCAGCTTCAGAGATAGCTCAGGGGTCTAAGTACCTGCCTGACAAGTGCAAAGACCCAAGTTCAATCTCAAGTACCACATGCCATGCTGGCCTGAGAGTTACTGATACATTGTTGGTACTATTTTGAACAGACTGTTTTGTTGGCTTAAGTTAGAATAATTATCTTCACTGTTTCATCTCTAATGTTCTGCTTCTCTTAATGAAGGTGGAAGTGTAGACTATGCATATCATCTCCCTTTTCTCTAAAGAGTTTCTACAACTCTTATGAAAATCAGTGTGGAGATTTCTCAAAACACTAAATGTAGAAATTCACTTAACCAGGTGTTTCTTTTTCCAGGTATGTTTCCAAAAAAGTTAAAGACATCATATCACAGTGATATGTGTGAATTCATGTTTATAGCAGCACCTAAATCTTGGAGGCAGCCTACAATGTATGCCCATCAACAGATGAATGGGTAAAGAAAGATGTGAAATTAAACACAATGGAGTAGTATTCTGTCATAATGAAAGAAAAAACTTGTGTCATTTACAGAGAAATGGATGCAGCTTCATACCATGATGTTAAGTGAAATGAATCAGACACACGAGCTTAAATAGTGCATTATTTCTTATATATGAGAAACCCAAATTATAAACAGAGAGAAAAATTTTAAAAATAAACACTAGGAAGCAGTGAGACAGGTCTTTGTCCAACAGAAACAGGATCAAGAGATGGAGAGAGAGAGGAGGCAAAAGGGATTTTAGAAAGGCAAATAAGTCCTATTATATATATATATATATATATATATATATATATATATATATATACCAACTACATACAATGACTGTTAGCGTTAGGTGCTGTAAATATGTAAAAGTAATTTGTAGTAGAGTGTTCTGAATTCTACACTGTGGTATTTTCCCCACTTTCCTCTTGTTTGCATGGTTTCTGAGATGTCAAATGATTTTATTGTACTTGTTCTTCTGTAGATGAGGTGTTTTTATCCTCTGACTCCCATCAAGTTTATTTTTCATTAATTTGGTTTTCTAAAGTTTGAATGTAATACATCTAACTGTAGGGCATTGTTTTGTCTTACTAATGTTCTTTGCTGTTCTCTCTGTGTCCTGGCTCGGTGGATATGTGGCATTACTTTAGGAGAAGTGTTGCTTCTATTACTTTTCTTCTAGTACTTCAGTTTTGTATGTGCTACACTTTTTGTTCAACAATTCTTGGACATTCAGTTACATATTTTAGGATTTTTTTCTCCTTGTTTTTACACTTCTGGAAATTTTATTGCTTAAGATCAGAAATATTTCTTAGCTCTATCCAATCTACCCATGAGTCCATCAAAATCACTCTTCTTTTCTACAGATGAGTCTTTTTCTGTGACACTTCTTTTTTTATTCTTGCTCTCTTCTTACATTGTCCATCTGTGCTTGCTTGATGAATCCCATTAGAGCCTTAGTAAATTAATCATGTTCATCATAAATATGCAATTTGAAAACTCCATATCTGGTCTTCATTCTAATGTTTGTTCAGCCTCTTGAACAAGTTTTCTGCTCTTCCATGTGGTTTGTAACTTTCAATAGTGGTAGAGAGACACAGGTAGGAGAAGCTTCAGTAAAGACTTGTAGTGAGGTATGGGGAGGAACAGCGTTTTGTAATCTTTTGATTGGGTCTCTGTTGTTCAGTGAGCCCTGGTACCTGTGCTGTAAACTTCACAGGTGCATCTTGGTTTTCTTCTTTTTCTTTCCATCATCCTTGCATGTCACTCAGAATGGCTGGACTTAGTCTTTTCCCTTCTACATGGAATCCTAGAGAGGAATGGAGCTGGTCAGATCCCTCTGCTCAGGCAATAGGCTCTGATCAGTGCAGCAGATCAGGCCCTGATAAAACAGTTTCTCTTAAGAACAGTTTTTGTTAAGAAGAGCAAAATGGTTTTGCATACATCATAATGGTTTATTTCGTTTCATTCCTCCCAAAAGTCATCAAAATTTTTCTCCAGTCTTCAATGTGAGAATCTCAGAGAGTTCTTGGAAATACAAGTCATAAGGGTGAGGTCCACTCAGTTATTGTTCCATCATTACTGAGTTTTTGATTTTTTTTTAAACTTGTTTGCTCTTAGGCTCCAGAAAATCACTAACTATAGTTCAAGTTTCCTTATCCTACTTCCTACAGAATGGGTTTATGGTGTGCTGGGTGCTCAGGGCTAGTACACCCATGAAGATTTAAATTTTTAGTGTTTTACTTTTTGCTAGGATAGAATAACAACTTTTAAGTAACTTACATGCCAGACCGGAAGCCAGAATGACCTTTTTACTTAAATCTATTTGTGTCTCTATCCCTAAAGTACGCCTCTTATAGATGCCGTATATTGGATTTTGCATTTTTATTTAGTCTGTGATCTCTCCCTTTTAATTGGAGGATTCAGTTCTTGCATGTTTAATGTAATTAGTGGCATGGTAAGGTTTAAATCTGGTATCTTGCTATTTGTTTTATATTTAGCTTCACTGTTTTAGTTCCTTTAATCCCTGTTTTTGGTTTTTGTATTTAATATTTCCTCTCTTTGTTTCCACTGGTATTTTAGTTATACTTTCTGTTCATCAGCTTCCTGAGTAATAGGAAAAAATATGTAATATGTGAAAATATGTAAAGGAAGAGAGGTTTGATTTGATTAGTGGCTCATGGTTACAGGAGAATTAGTTTAGGATTAACAGACTCCTAGGGATAAACATCATGACAACCCAGACATGTTGGTTCATGGTGGCTGGACAGCAGAATGGGAAAATAATGCCTAAAAGACAGGACCTGATATTGTCCCCAAGCTCACACTTCCATGCCCCACCATCACACACAGAAACATCCTTTACTAATCTGAGCATCTCTGAGCCAGCAAAGTTACCATGATGTGCTAAACCACATCACTTGCCCAAGTTACATTTTAATCACCTCTCCAGGAATTATAATATCTATCTTTAAAGTGATCCAACCTACTTTGAATTAATATCACTCCACATATATCTAAATTACTTTTCTCATTGCTGGCACAAAATACCCAACATCCAAAGGTAAAGGAGGAAGGGTATATTTAGCTCACAGTTTATAGGGATTCCAGTCCATACTAGATAGGGTGCAAGGCCAGGTGGCGCATGGCAGAAGGGCATCACGGAAGAGAACTCACGGCAGGGAACAAGCAAGAGCAGAGGCAGCAAGCAGCCTCAGCAGCCCTCTTTCTGTTTTATATTCCATCAGACTGCCCACACTTAAATCGAACTTAGGGCACCCTTATTCACAGCTTTGCTCCCTGAATCAACCCCAGCATCACACGATCTAGATACAGCCGTCTTCCAACACCCCAGCTCTCCGGTTTTGTGGGGAGATCTAGATACAAGCCATAACAACATATAATGCAAAGATGTACCATTGTTCATTCTAGATACGCCTATGGTCTGTCCTGTTGTCATCCACTTTGTTTCTTTGTGTTTCAAACTCCACAATGACTCACTATTATGTTTTAAACTTTAAACTTTTCATCGTTGTTTTTTCAGAATGTACAAAAAGAAAGAAAGCAATATTCACACTTCTGCTGTTTCTAATGTCATGCTACCTTTCTGCTTGTCTGAATTTGTATTTGGTATTATTTCCAAGAGACTTAGTTTGGAATTTCTTGTTATATGGGTGTTATTAGCTGTGAATTTCTTCACCTTTCAATGATTTGAAAATTTCTTGATTGAAACCAGATTTTCTATGGACTATGGAATTCTAGGTTGACACTTGTTTCTGTCATCTTGCAAGGTTTGTTCCATTGATTTGCTAAGTTTCTTGGGTCTGGGATGATGTGTTCAACCAAATTGAAAAATTCTTAGCCAGTCTCTCTCTCTCTCTCTCTCTCTCTCTCTCTCTCTCCCTCCCTCCTTTTTTCCCTCCCTCTCTCTTTCTCTCTGCCTGAGTATTTTAGGTTTTCTCCATCTTCCCTTAGCATGTCAGTTCAAAAACTTGTCATTGACACGCTTTCAGGATGTTTTCTTTCCTGATATTTAAATCTTTTGCTAAGGCTTTTTAGTCACTGAAAAACAAACAAAAACAAAAACAAAAAAATTCAAACATTCTATTTTATAGTTCTTTAGATTTTCAGCTTCCTCTGAAATACCATCTTTTTGTCTATCTTTTCCTATATATTTGTTAACATATTATTAAGTCATATTTTAAAGGCTTGTCTTTTTTGTGTGTGTATGTTTTACAGAAGTGTCTACAGAGTCTCACTGCCTAGACTGATCTGCCTGTTTACAGCCTCTGAAGAGCTGGGATTACAGGCTCAGGCCACCACACCCAGTCTCAGTTGTTATCTCAGCTCTTGCCCCAGGGGTGATGCCAGCACAGCCGACCCTGGGAATGGAACTTCTGGCCCCTGTGCCTGCTTGCAGGTGCTTTAATCTGCTGAGCGATTTGGTGGGCCCAGGCTTCTCTGTCTGTTAATTCCAATAGCTGAATCTTCTGTAAATCTACCTGTATTGGCCTTTTTTCTTTTGTTTATAAGTCAAATTTTCTTTTTTTCTTTTAGTTCAATAATGTTTCACTATATGCTAAACATTATAAATGAGACATTTTAGATAGTCTGGATGTATTGTCTTCTCCTGAACCATGAGAATACTTTCACTATCAGGCAGTTAAAGTACTAGAGAATATCCTTATTGCTTCAGAATCTTGGCTTTTGCCTTATTAGCGCAGACATATAACAGTTTTGCTTTTAGTTAAAGTCCATAGTCTTTAGTCCAAAATTATGCTTCTTATTCATTGTTACGACTTTCATCTTGATGTACCCCCAAAGCCTCACTCACATAAGAGGGCTTTTTGTTTGGTTAGTTTTTTTTTTTTTTTTTTTTTTTTTTTTTTTTTTTTTTTTTTTTTTTTTTTTTTTTTTTTTTTTTTTTTTTTTTTTTTTTTTTTTTTTTTTTTTTCATTTTGCTTTGTTTTGTTTTGAGCTGGCTAGATACAGGGATTACGGATGTGTGGCATGAAATCTGAAATTTGCATAGTTTTTGGTAGGGAGAGTTTTCTCAGTTACTCTTCTTTCC
Source organism: Myocastor coypus (assembly GCA_004027025.1). Taxonomy (NCBI): domain Eukaryota; kingdom Metazoa; phylum Chordata; class Mammalia; order Rodentia; family Myocastoridae; genus Myocastor; species Myocastor coypus. The sequence goes on from PVJA010000452.1 coordinate 138,457, forward strand.
TTGCTGGGACAAATACCCTGGTACCCAAAATGGAGGAATAAAAGGTTTATTTAGCTCACAGTTACTGGAGGTTTCATTCCATATTCAGCTGGCTCCAAGGCAGAGTGGCACATGGCAGAGGGTAGCAGTGCATGACAAAGTGATAAAGAGCAATAGCAAAATGAAGGAGTAGCAGCAACACTGGCAACAGAGAGGAAGTCTGCATCTGTCTCTCCTACCTTACATTCAGCCATCTGCCCCAGGCTGGGTGGAATACTCACACCCATAACCCCAGCAGTATGAAGACCCATACTGCCAGCTTTGATCATGAAATAATCTCAAACTCTAGAAGTCCCTGCCCCATGACTGCATGAGGCTTTGGGGGGACAATTAGACACAAACCATTGCAATAATGAAAGCCCCCACTCTGGTGTGGCACCAATTGGAAGATTTATGGTCTGGATAAAATATAAGAGGAGAGAGGTAAAGCAAGCTCACCTCTGCTGTTTGCTGCTTTCCTGACTCCTGCCTCATTTTCTCTGGACACTTCTCCTCTGCCACACCCTTCTGCTATGCCACCCTGCTGTGAAGCCAGTTGACTTGAACTGAAACTTCTACAAACTGTGAGCTGAAGTAAATGTTTCCTCCTTTAATTTTGGGTGTCAAGAATTTTGTCTTGGCAATGATAGAAATAAGTAAAACACTCATTTGGAAAAAGCAATCCTTTCATGTTAGGGCTACATAGTGAGAAAGGCCAAACTCAACTCCATGGTGAGACCCTGTCTTTCTGTGACTTTAATGGAAAGCTCTAGACTTTTAGAAGTCACTCCAGTTTGGGCAGAACCTGAATTCCACATCCTTCCCTCAACAGGAGCAGACAGGTCTTTACTTGCTTCCTGGCTTTCTCCCACCTTTTGCTTTCTACAGGGATTGCTGCAGTCTTGGCCACACTTATAGAGTAAAAGAAGGTTATAGATACATGTATAGACACATGTACAGCCACATACACACACATCTTACAATCAGCTATGTATTACAGCTTTTCCAAGTTGAAAATAAAATTAATTATCAAACCTAATTTTACAAATTCAGCAACAGATGTTAAAATGGCCAAAATAATGACAAAAATTGCAATATTTTAACAGTTATGTTTTTTCCTTTTATTCTCTTTCACCTGGGGCTGGGGCAATAGCTCTGTAATACAAGTGCCTGCCTGGCAAGTGCAAGGTCATGAGTTCAAGCCGCAGTCCTAAAAAAAAAAAAAAAAAAAAAATATATATATATATATATATATATATATATATATATATATATATAAAATACTCTTTCACCTAATCTTCAAAGACAGTTGCTTTGTAGTATTGTTTTATTTATTTACTTTTAATATCTTTAACTGAACGATAAAGTCCTTGAGAGCAGAATCATCTTCACTGCATCACCATGCACACCACAGTGGTATATGGCAGGTGGCAAATAAATGGACTTTTCAGATATATGACAAATTCAAAGTTTTCCCCTTACTATATTATTATATTAAATAAAACATAGAAAATTATAATCTCTACAATTATTTTTCAGATATCTTCCAAGAAGGAAGCTCTGACTCATTTTTGAAGGCATACCCTAATGATAAGATTTAAATGAAATATCATAAGTATCTACTATTTTCTCTTTCACAATTTTTCTTGTTCTCTGCAATAAAGTATGAAATGATGACTGCTTGAAAATATTCTTCTGCCTGGATGATGACCTGACAACCATTTTAGTTGTAAAATTGAGTCCAGATGGACACAAATGTCCTAGTCTCAAAAAGATGTGTCAGAACAGGGCTGAGAGCACACCTCGGGGTAGAATGCTTGCTTAGAAGCGTCTCAGATACAGTGGCGTTTCCTTTCTAGTAACAATATACTGCTTCTTCGAGAGCTTATTAAACAATGTCATTTTATCTCTTTCATCTATTTCAAACTATTGACTGTGACTTTTACCTCTCAGAATCTTTCAGAGGTTACCTACAAGTTGAAGCAAAGGGATATCAAGCAGTGGGGTGGACACTGCACGGAGCATTTGTTGGTGATTTCCTTACGTGATTTATCTGAACTACAAGTACAAACTGTAAAAATGTCAGATTTTTTTAAAACTAGTACATAAGAGTGAAAGGCTACACTTGGAGTTATAACTTAGCGTATCCCAACTCTATCTTGGCCATGACAATAGTGAAATACTGTGCAAAATCTAAATGCTATTGACAAACATGTTGCATGTGAGTGTGACTAAATTTGAACTGAACTTAAATTGGATTGCCTATATTTTAAAATTTTTATGAGAGTGATTATTTTTGGAGAGAGTCTTGCTAAATATACGGAAAGTTGGTTAGGTTAATGCCTGCTGGCTGGAAGGTTTGTCAGTAGCGTTCTGATATTCTGCACCCCAGTCTCAGACTTTGCAGTGTTTCTACAGTGGCCCTGATCAGCCAGCTTTATTTTACGCTATGGCAATTTGTCTCAACATAGTATAAAGTATCTATATCTTGACTGGCTGCAAATGACTCTGAGAAGAACATTTCTACTTGTAGAAAAATAATTCCCCATTGCTATCCCTAGTTGGGATGGGTCAAATCTAACCCTGTCAGGGCAATCATCTGAGAGCTTTCCTCCATATTCACATGATCACTTGCCTCATGGAATTCTATCTGTAGCTAAGTCTATTCTATCTTAACGAAAGAACAAACTCCAGTAAAGGGTATGGTTTTAGTGTGAAGGCCAGATAATTTTTTTCAATTTTTGACGTTTCAGAACCCTATAATATTTTATTTTCACCATGTTTAGATTAGAAGCAAGACTTTGACAATTCTTCAATTTCTTTGTTTTTTAATTTTTTAAAGTTTTCATGGAGTAGCCAATTTCAAAACCCTTTGAAAAGAGTATGCATACATTTTAAAATATACATTTTATAGAGAAAATTTGACTAAATTATAATGAAATGGATTGGCTTAATATCGATGCCATAAAATTCAGCTAATCTCAAAGTCACTTAATCTAGTATATAAAAATTAGCATAATTCTATATAAAATTGTGTTTTATACTTCATTATATTTCATTGATCTCAATCATAGTCGTATATATGCTACAGATTAGCTTAAACAGGATTTAGACTTTTAAGTGGCTTCAGCTTTATATTCCTTAGATTCTAGAATACCTTTGCAATTAACTCCCTCGTGAAAGACTGAAAATCATTGTACGTTGCAGAGATTACATATTACCATGCTTTTGAAGAGCTTAGGTTCTCTCAAAGTGGGAATAAAAGTGGAATGATTTTAAAAAATGAGAGCTTATCTCCCTGCCTGAAATGTAATTCTCTGGTGAGATGAGTGAGACATGAAGAGTAGAGTTGAATGAATATGTATTTTCTTGCTTTCCACCATAGGAGGAAACATAAGTTACCTGGAACAATCTTACAATCTTATCTAGTTTTAGTGAATTTTTAAGGTATCTGTGGAAGGAATGTCAGAATTTACCTAGACACCAGAGTTCCCTAGCTCAAAATTTCAGGCTTGAGAAGGTCCTTGCTGATCAATGATGATACACGACAGCCTCCAGATGGCTGGAGAGTCTCTGTCTGTCTGTCTGTCTGTCTGCCTGCCTGCTTGTCTGTCTGTCTGTTTCTGTCTGTCTCTGTCTGTCTCTGTCTCTGTCTCTGTCTCTGTCTCTCTCTCTCTCTGGTTCTGTCTCTCTGTCTCTGTCTCTCTCCTCTCTCTCTTTCTCTTTACACACACACACACACACACACACACACAGAGGATCCTACAGTAATGATAACTTAATCGTCACTTGTCTTAGTGGCTGCACAGACTAGGAGCTTAACAAGAAAATAATATTTTGTGAGAGTCCTGAGTACCTTTACCTTAGGAGTGGTGAACATGACAAAATGGATATTCATGATTTAATAGTTGATTACGTAGACTTGCAAAGTTTAGAACCTTAACTAGATCTGCTCAACAATTCTACAGGGAGTAGAGGACCTGCCCTAGGGTAACCTATCACCTGGGTGGTAAATGTTAGGAAGCATGGGCTTGGTTTTTTCTTTGGAGGAGCTCTAGTCTTTGCCCTCAAGTTGGACATCGTCTCCTGGCTTCTAGCTTGCTCCTCAGACCCATCAGCCTTCCAGTGTAGACTCTTCAGCCGCATTCACAGACCCCTTGGTCTCCTGATATGGACTTGCATGGGACACTACAGTGAATTCCAGACCTTGGACTGACCATCTCCAGGGTGCAGACACCCTCTATGTGCTTCTTCATCTGACTTGGTGGGTGACCATTGTAATCCAATCTTGTAATTTCTTATGCATTTGTATATGTTACATCTGTTTCTCTAGTAAAACACTGACTGATAAACATCAGATTGATGGCTTGTATTGACATGACTTTCTCAAACTTAGGCCTGTTCTATTTTTCACAATATCCAATAAAATAGTGTTCTTGGTTTAAAATTATTTTTAGAAGAAAAATATGGAACAATTTTTAATTTCCACAATCCACGCTGAAGGCTATATTCTCCCACTCCTGCCTGTTTATTGCAATATAGAATTAAATAAGCAAATTCCCTAAATAGAAGAGAGTTCCAGAAATAAATTACCTAAACCGTATGAGAACATAGCAAACATTGTTTGTCCATAGCCCATCGATATAAGTTCTCCTTCTTTCCATGGTAAAATAATCTCTGATTTTAGGGCCACTTTCCCCAGCCTTTCTTGCATCTAAATGTGATTATATTAGAGCCAGTTATGGTGGCGCACACCTGTAATCTCAACATTAGGGAGGCTGAGGCAGGAGGATCGGTGCAAGTTCAAGACCAGCCTGGGCTACAAAAGTGAGCTCAAGGCCAGCCTGAACTGCATAGCGAGACCCTGTCTCAAAAAGACAAAAACAACCAACCAAACAAAAGAAGTATCACTATTAGCTTAAGATGACCAAACTGAAATAGTATGGAACCAACCCCTCACTCCGCTTTTACTGCCCAATTCTTCTGTACTACTATTACTTTTTCTGAAGGATCCAAAGCTGATGCTGCAGATGGAGTCAGGTGGACTAAGCATGTAGGTATAGAACAAGAGCTACTGTGGGAGGATGTTCACTGGTGAGTCATGGCCCATAGCAGCGCATTTGCAGAGCAGATCCTTGGAGCCTGTGGGCACTGAGGTAAACTGCCTGGCTGCCAGGGAGCCCCAAGTGCAGCTCCACAGAAAGTAAAACACATGCATTTCCATTCAGACATAAAATTCATAGATCAATATAAACTGAAGTTTAAAATATCAATTAGCATGTATTCATGATGTAAGGGAGAATTATAGCCAAGAGCAGCAAGCTATCAAAAGAGATAAAATCAAATAAGAATTGGAAGAAATACATGGAACTGCAGTGGGAACTGTGTCCAGCTCTTTTAACTATTGTAGACCCTCCCTGCTCTTTCATAAAACAAAATCCTGGAGACTGACCCAATCTACTGATTTTCTGGGGAGCATAGCTTCATAACTAGCAATTCTCTGTACATCCTGTTGTGTTTTGTGTCTAGTTGTCCCCACAAAGCCTCATGCAGTCATGGGGCAGCTCCTGGAGTTCGTGATTGATTCTTGGTCCATTGCTGGGGTTATAGGTGTGCATGTCCTTGGGCAGACACTCTGCATTACAATATTAGGAGAGGAGAGAAGCTAGCTAGCTAGCTGCCCTAGCTGCTGGCACTCCCTTTGCTCTCTGATTGTTGCCACTATGGCTGTGAAAGGTTTCTGTCTGCCATGCACTGCTCTGTCTTGGAGCCAGCTGAGTATGGACTGAAACCTCTAGGAACTGTGAGCTAAATAAACCTGTCCTTCTCTAATTCTGAGTGTCAGGCATTTGTCCCAGCAATGAGAGAAGAGTAAACGAGACAAGTCCACATCCTTAACCCCACACACCTCATCTGCATGGTAAGATTCCTGATCATTTCTCTTGCACTGTTCCCTTGACATTCACTAGAGACAGGCCATGCTGTCCTCTGAATGTAGACACCTGAGTCTGCCTATATTATATCTCTAGCCCAGATGTTGCACTGTCCCTTTTCTTCTGGGCAAATACAGCTCAAACATCATGCTATCAATAAATGCTTCCCTTAGTGTCCCTGCTCATGTCCTCTCTAGGCCTTCTCTGAAGGTCAGTCTATATCACTATGATAGCACATATCCCATTTACTGAGGTAAATGTGTTTGGCTTTCTCTCCCAGTACTCTGGATTTCTTGGAAGCTGAGCAGAACTTAGCCTGGTCAATATTTCCTGGGATCCTCTCTGAGGGCCTCATTGCCACAGAATCTGAAACATGACCCACTGGTGGAAACATAGCACAACAACAGTGACATTAAATACCACATCCCTTAACTGATCCGATTCTGGGAAGAACATATTTGAGCAGTACACCAGACAATGTAGAAATAGTTTCTCAGATGTTTGTTAAGGTATAACATCACAAAGCAGGCATTTTAACATTGGACATACAAAAGTGTATAGGGCAAAATGTTAGCGCATTTGTAGTCATTTATTTCTAGTAAGTAACTCCTAAATATAACTCACTGGGTATCCCAGTTTCTTTCATCTCAATGCTCATTTTTATATATTCTAATTAATAACCTAAAATATCCTTTTTATTTTTCCCTCCTCTATATTTTCCAATATGGCTGAAATTTTTCTATGACTTCCAGTTTCACTGTTCTGTCTTGCAGCTTGATCTCTGATCCAAAACCTTCTTCTGCACCTTAGGCTTCCCTCCTTCACTCCCCACAGTCCTCCTGTTAGTTTTACCTACTGATCAATTAGCACACAGTCATATGGAAGTAGGGTTTACTGAAGTTTGAAGGAAATATCATAGATTGTTCCAGGACGTAACTTCAAAATTATTGCTAGACACTGCTGTCATAAAAAACCATCATCATTTCCCTGCCAAAGGAATGCCTGCTCAGCTATAATTCTTTAGGCCAAACCTTGCTACCATCTTCTCTGGTTTGCATCTTTTCCTTGGAGAAACTTCAGTTTCTATCTCTACCTGTCAGATTAGTTTTCCAACAGGTTCATATTTGCTACAGAGAATTTTTATGTTCTCTATTCTCATGAAATTCACAATTTATTTCCAGTGTACTTTGTATCTTCAAAAGCTATTGAAGAAATCTAAAAAAGCAAGGAGTCATCACCAACTCTAGTCTTTAGCAGCACAAGAAAATGAGCACAAACACTGAACTTCTAGTCCGATGATACAAATTCTAGGAAAAAATCCCTTTCCACCATTATGCACAAGAAAGAAAAAAAAATTTTTTCTCAACTGTAAAAGGTCTTCCCTTACTTGTCATAAATCATATCCACCATATTGCATACATAATGTACTCTAGTTACTTAAACATTAGCTCCAATTCTTCTATACATTGTTTCTGAATGCTTAACAAAGTGATTTTTAATCCACTTTTGCTCATGTGTGTGACAGAGACTTGCAGACAGGAGGGAGCATTTCATCCTTCTGGCTTTTAGCAAAGGTGTGCACATCAAACCATTCACATGGGTATACAAGATCCGTGTGTTTATGGAGGCTTTTCAACCGCCTTGAAAATACTGTGAACATCCCCAAAGGCTTAGGCTCAGAGCAGCTCAGAATGGAGCACAAAGGTAACATTGTGCACTGCCATTCTGCACTAAAATGGTAGGTTTGTCTGAGCACAGAGGTACTACAGGACAGGCATTCTGTATTTGGCTGCTTCAGCTGGAGAGAGATGAGAATTATCTGACTCTTTGTTCTCATTGTGATTGCCTACACAGTGCAAGATAAGTGCAATAAAAAAAGAAAGATGATGTTTTTGTGATCCTCAGCATCTTAATAGCACAGCTGATTTGATTGGATTTGCTAGCAGAAGTGTAGCCAAGTTACACACAGAATTAATGAAGACAAGTGTTGAGACCTTTTCTTCTTTGATGAACCTTGCATCTAACATGGAAATATCAGCTATTTGTTTAACACATGAATGCCAGCATTTATAAGGAAAACCAAGGAGATACCTATAAAAACAAGCCAGCAAGCAAACAGCTAAGGACAAGGAGTGGGCATATTCTCACAGGCTATATTTGCATCAGAAATGTCCTCTCAACACTACAAGCTGGTAAGTTATACTGGAGGAAATAGTGAGGGCAAACTGCAAGAAATAGCAACATGTGGGTGTTTTGTTTTGTTTTGTTTTAATGTATCTGTTATGAGGTCTCACTATGCAGCTTGGACTCATAGTGATCTTCCTGATCTCAGCCTCCCCTGCACTGGGATTACAGGTGTGCACCACCATGCCCGGTCTATGTGACCAGCTCAGTAGGCCCAGAAGTAGTGCCCTGTGCTTGCCTCAGCAAGCTGCTTGGTCCACTGAGCTATCTCGCTGGCACAACAACAAGTATTAAGCCAAATTTTGTTTCATGTTTATGTAGCATTATGAAACTTAAAGCTTAATCTTCACATTAAAAAAATCACTTATTCTGTTATGAAATTTTGGGGTTTTTTTCCACAAAATAGAAAAACTTAATCACTATAATGTAAATCATTTTATTTAAACCATGCTCTCTCTAATTCTCAGTAGAGGAAACAGGTTTTCAATTAGACAGTTTTCTACAACTGTAGTGAAACACCTGAAATGGTCAGTTTTTAAGAAAGAAAGGATATTTTTGGTTCCTGACGTCAGAGTGTTCAATCTATGGCTGGTTGGTTGCCCCTGTTGATTTAGTGATTATGATAAGATTGCACCTTGTGGGCTGGCTGTGGTGGCACCCAGCTGTAGCCCCAGCACTCAAGAAACTGAGGCAGGAGGATGGTTAGGAGTTTGAGGTCCATCTGGGCTACAAACTGAGTTCAAGTCCTGCCTGAACTGCATAGTGGAACTCTACCTCTAAAAGGTTAAAAAAAAAAAAAAAAAAACAGAACAAAAACTATCCCTTACTGCAGGAGTTCCTGTCAGAGGAAGTGTTTAATTTAAGACCACTGGGAAGCAGAAAGGAAGGGAGGCAGGCCCTAATAGCTCACTCAAGGACAGGCCTACAGTGCCCTAAGTCTCTTCTACTAGGTCCTGCATCCCAGTAATCCTGCTGCCTCCCAAGAGCAGTACGACCTAAGGACAAGCTTCAGCACAAGAGACTTTGGGGACAAAATACAAACTACACTAGGTTTGTAGGTGTGAAAGAATATAATCAAGCAACGTAGCCACCAAGGGATGGTGTGTGGACTCTGACATAGCTTCGGTGATCCTGTGACCCTAGGGACTAGCTTTTCTTTCATATTCTCTTGCTGCTTCTGGAACTAGATTTACCCCCTCACATAGCCAGAAAATTCTGTTGTCATCTGTCTATTTTCAGGAACGTTAAGGGACTTGAGGGTTGAGCCATATGTTCAACTCCTAGTTAAATTTTTTCCCATCTTTTTTTTAATATATATTTTTTTCATCATTAGAATTGTTATAGCATCTTGAATAGATGAAAGAAAACCATAAATATTTGTTGAAATAGAATTACCCCGAGTGGTTGGAAGTGGCAGTGCACCCCTGTGATCCTCCCTTGGGAGTCTGAGGCCGGAGGATCACCACAAATTTAAGGCCTGTCTAAGCTACATCGTGAACACAAGTTAACTTGAACTACAAAGTAAGACCCTATCCAAAAAAAGAAAAGAAAAAAAGCGAGAATCACTAGATTCTCATCACAGTTCCAATATAAAACTATGCTAGAAAACAGGCGAGTCATCTCCTTGGCTCCACATTTCTGAACTAAGTGGAGAGAGAACACACTCTGCCTTGATCTCCCCCTTAGGGTTCTGCCTTGAGAATAAACAAGAGAGAAACTGTCCTCTTTTGCACTCAGATCTAGGAACATTTGAAGCTCTTCTATATGTGGATGAGGTGGGAGGAGAAAAATAATTCATCTGTCTTCTTAAATCTCAGCTTTTAAAATGAAATTGTTGCAAGAGGAGTCATTTCATGGGTAACATTTTTTGAGGTTTGCATAAATTTAAGATGGGGAGTACCTTTCTCTTGCCACATAATTCTAGTTATTTTTAAAATATACTTCCAAGGGTGAAAATAGTTCTCTGAAACCCAAATTCAACATGGCAAGAAATGTGTTTCCACTACTGTCTTCTGAGTACGTTTATTTTAAGGAAGGTTAAATGTGGCATAGTGGAGCTTCCTGTCTATTCTCTTTAGCTTGGAAAGCAATTGCCCGATAGTGATGACGCACTGGAAGCGGATGTGAGAGAGACAGACAGAGACCGAGACTGAGCCAGAGAGAGGTTCCACTCAGAAGTTCAGAGGAAAGGGACTAGGGCAAAGGGAAGTGCTGCTCTGGCCACAAATGACAAGAACAGATTAAAGCTAAATCTCATTGCCCCTCCCACTTCCACCCCACCAAGGAGAAGAGTGACAAGAAAACAACAAAGGGATTTTCTGCTATTTGTGGGACGGCTGGAAAGATTACTTGATGGCATTGGTGGGGAGCTGTTCTTAACTGTCCTCTGGACACACAGTACATTCAGGATCAAGTCTAACTCCAAAAGGGTTAAGTTCTCTCGGGTAGTAGCCTGAGAGCTTGTATTTCCCAGTAAGGCAGCAAGATTACATGAAAAGAATGTTTGATCCTATTATGACTGGGGTCCAGAATGCCCTGCCAAAATAAAGCTCGCTGTCCAGGAGGCTCAGATGCTGGTAATTAGATCGCGAGGGCTCTAACGCCATCAGCAGATCGGTCACTGACGGGACCATATTCAACAGCATCACTGGGAAGTGATGAAAGGAGATGGGGCGCAATCCAAGGAAGGGGACAAGGCAGGAATGGTTCCTACATCTGGTCTTCCTTCCTTGGGGCTGTTTGGACCGCTCTGTTTACTACACACAACAAGGTGAGCAGCTTTTCCGCCCTGCGCCTCCCGCCTTACAACTAGCTCCCCAGGACTACAAACCTCTGACACGGTGCCAAGATAAACCTTTGTTCCTTTATGTTGTTTATGCCAGCTATTTCATCACTACAAAGGAAACCCGGCTAATAGAGACTCTTTTAAATTCATTAAACATGGATCTTCAAAGAGACATTTGCGCTGAGCAGCCCTCTCATCCTCATAAAATAAGTAACTGGGATATGGAGGTGAAGCATCGGTTGTATCACAGCATTTCAGCTTTTCTGCCTTCCCTAGTAGTAAACACAATATTAGCTCAATGAACTAAAGTGCCCGCTTTGGCGGAGCACAGAGCCAGATTCGATCCCGCCGGCCCAGCCCCTGGCGCACGCTGAAATGCGATTGAGATTAGGAATGATGGCATGCGCCTGTAATCCCAACATTTGAGAGGCTGAACACAGAAGAATCACTGTGAGTCTGATCTACATAGTGTGACCCTTAACACCCTGTAGACTCTGCCCTAAACGTAGAAAGAAAGAAAGAAAAAAGACACACACACGTAGGATGCAGAAAGTAGGAGTGAGATTTTTGGCCATACTCAGATATTTGGTTACTTTCTCGTGATTGAATCACTAAACTTTTATAAAAGCAAGTCAAAACTATAGTCACTAGAAATCTCTTGGATATTGCAAGAATAATAAAAGACTGAACAACTCTGCCCACAAACTGGGGCTGGGAATTCGGCTCAGCGGTAGAATGCTAACTCAGCAAGCCCTGAGTTCAGTCCTCAGCATCAAAAACAAAAAATAAACCTTCCCTAAAAAACAATCCAACCGAAAAAAAAAAAATACAGTAAAATAAAAAATGATCAAAACCAAGACAACTGGTCCCACAAGCTTCAAGCTTCATAACTTAGATGAAATGGACTATTTTCTGGAGAGGTAATTTGACAAAATTTATGTGAGAAGAAATAAACAATATCAACATGCCTATGCAATAAGACAATTAAATCTGTTAATAACCCTTCCAGAAAGCGCTAGGGTACAATTGATTCACTGGTTAATTTAGCCTAACTTTTAAGGATGAAGTCATATCAATTCTGTACAATTTCTCCAACAAGAAAGAAGCTAAAGTTATACTCTCTTAAATTATTCTGTGAGTCCAACCTTGCCTGAATCGCCAAAACCAGAGAGCCATTGCAAGAAAGGACATTAGAGAAAAATATCTCTCATGAACACAAGTAGAAATTTAAACTTCTGACAAACTATGTGAAAATAATTATGATCCATAATTATGTAGCATTATTTCCACGCATAGGAGCCTAGACCAGAGACTGAAAATCAATGAACCCATCATCTCAGTCAGTAGGATAATACATTTAAAAAAAGATAGATGCTAAAGACATTTGACAAAGTCCATCATTTATTCACAATAAAAAATGTTCACACACTAGACACAGGGAAGATATTCACCTGATAAAGAGTTGCTAAAAAGAACAAAACAAACAAATAAAAAAAAAAAAAAAAAAAACTTTAGCAAATAGAATTCAGACTAGGGACATCTCCTTTTTTAAACATACACTAGAAGTCTAAGTTAATATAATAAGGCAAGAAAAAGAAATATAATGTGGACAGATAAGAAATGCAGACATAAAGCTGTCTTCAGATGATGCTATTGTTTATGTAGAAAATCTGAACTAATTGACAAAAAACTGAAATGTATCAACTGTACGCATGGGAAGTTACCGTGTTGAATGGGTACAGAGTTTCATTGGGAAATGAAAAGTTCTGAAGATGAAAGATGGTGATGACTGCATGGTGCAGCGAGGTTGCTTAAGACCACAGAGCTGTAAGCCCGAAAGTGATTAGTGGTAACTTTAGGTATATATTAACAGATAAAAAGAATGTATTAAAACAGTTACAGTGAAACAAAAGAACAGAAATATATATGCTCATCTTCCTTGTATTCATTTCATGATGTGATATTATTGGGTTTTTTTTTGTTTTTTTTTTTTTTTTCAGTATTAGTGGAGGAGGTGCCAAATAGTTTCAGGACTTAGGAAACTAAAGATTTTTATTGAGGTCTGTGTGTATTCAAGTGTCCTGGGTGTACACAGTAACACTAATAGAGTATTTAGAATCTCGGGCTATCTGTTTTGTGGGAATGATACTTTTGTTGAAGATTCACAGTAGGTAAGAGTATGACCTAGATATTTTGAGAGGTTTTTTTTTTTTAATAGTTTGAGTGTGTAACATGACCTCAGAGTACTTGCTGTACTATTCTCTCACTTGATAGAGATCTTGTAAGAAAAGATGCCTGGTGTGAGAGTACATAGTGAACACGCTTTACACTCATGAAAACAGCCTGGACCTCTGGCCACAGCGTGGTTTCTATAGAAATGCAAACAGTGTATATTCACTACACTTGTGCATTCAAGTAATGTGATTGAGTAGTAAGGCACCAGGACCAAAACAGGAGCAAAGCATGGTCCTGGTTCTCAAAGAGTGCATGCCGCAGAAGGCGAGAGCATCCACGGGAGGAAGCCGCCTCCGCAAAATGGCAGAGGAACCCTTTCTTCATCCTAGATGGGCTGTCAAGCGATCATTACTCTCTTCTCCATTCATGTGAGTCTTTATGAATGTGTATGTGCAGCTCTGAGTGACTCCTAAATTTCACATTTAACTCACCTTAAGTGAGGTAAGTTTGAACTGAACAGATTCACTGATACTTAGATTTATTTGTTTATTTGTTTTAGATTTGGAACAGTTTGAAAAAAAAATTGCAGATGAGCCATAATTCACAAATCTATAAATACTAAGAGCCTATAAATCTAAAAAATGTTAAGTTAGCTATGTCAATATAAAATCTTATGGGTAACCATCTATTTTTAATCATGCACTTCCCATTAGATATACATAATTCTATTTTTGAAAAGTTAAATTTATCAAACCTTACCACACACATCTTACATGATTTCAGTCAAGAGAAATATGAGCAAATATAGAGTATTAAATCATAACTCCACAAACTTAACTGTAGTAATACTGTAATGCTGTAGCTATTTCTTAACCAACTCCTGCTGCCCTCAGATCAGGAGCTGACTCTGTTTAAAGCACCATGTGACCCTGACCAGCTCCCCCTCAGCAAGTCTCTCCAAAGAATCCTGTAAGGCAATAAAAAGTGATCTTTCCCATTTCTCTCATGCGTGTTAATTGGCCATCTTATTGATAAGGCTTTCCTTGAAGAGTAAGTCGTTTGTAGAGAAATTTTACTTGCAATAAAAGACTGCCTAGCCCTGACTCCTATGCTGTTTAAAGGTTAACTGTACCTATCATTTCAAAGAAATATATTTTTAGTGCCAAGTACACTTGAGTTAATAAACCTGCTTTCAACTGTAAGCTAGTGTCCTGCCTACGTAGGGGGCCCTGAGCATTCTGTGCTCTTTCACAGGAATTCATCCTGAGTCTGTGACCTCCTCAGTTGTGGCCAGAATGGAGAAATGAGGGCTCAGAAAGCCATGTCCCACTTCCCATTTGTTCACTTGACTGACAGGTAGATCATCTCAGAGTCACTCTAGAACCCCCTTCTAGGGCACTCCTCAGTACACCACACATCACCTCTAGCTAGCACCTAGGACATCTACTTCACAGGATCCCAAGAACTTCCTGTACAGATTCAGATTTAAAGAGTTTGTGAAGAAACTAAGGCATTTTTTTTTTTTTTTTTGGGTAACATGTAAGTTCCTATCACCAGAGAAATAATTACACTGCAGTATAACTTTTTGTTTAAATGTCTTTTTCTGTGAAACTGTCACTCTGTGAACCCACAGATTATTTTGTTGTTGTTCTCTTTGCCACTGTAGCCATTAATATATATTTATTGATTGAATAAATGAGCTCTCCCTCACCAGGGATATATATAGCTCAGTAGTACAGAGCCTGCCTGGCAAGCACAAGGCCCTGAGTTCAATTCCAGGTACCAAAAGTAAATAAAATTAAATAAACCCTCCCATCCAACCACTGGCTAGCAATAAGTCTAAGCTAATAATCATCCTCATATTATGAAGTGGTAGTAAATGAATTCTAATAGTTTAAATAAGGGGGCTAGTGTGCCAGAAACTCTTGGTTTTATCAGAGGTCCCTTTGAATCCAGAAGAGTGGCACTACAGACTAAAACCTTATTAAAATGAGGTGCTTCCTCCCTGGACCTCCTCAAGTAGCTGTATCTCTACTACCTTCTTTGCTGCCAAAGTGCCTGCTCAACCACAAATCTAACCCTAGTATTTTTAGATTTAAAACAAAAACACTGAATAATTCGTCCTTCAACATGTCACTCATTCTCTCCACATCCTAAATTATTTAATTTATAAAAGTTATTCAGAAAAACCACCTAACAGAAATATTAAGAGAACTCTGAATCAGTGCGTGTCACACAGCGAATGTGAACAGCATTCAGCATAGCGCAGTCCTTGTGCCTAGCACACCTCTTTTTCTTCGCTGTGGGCAGTACTGACTCTCTAGTGGTGTCCTGCGCCTTTGCCCTTATTGTAGGTATATCTTTCTCCCTTTTTCTTGCTCACTTTGTTATTTAGTAAAAGATCAAGAGTCAGATCTACTTTGAGTATTAAAGGTTATGCTAAGCTTTGTGAGAGAAAAAGCAGATCACTTAGGGTGGGAGCAGCTAGACCCTGAGGTCTCACCTGGCTCAGAGATGATCTCAGCTTATGTCCTACATGCTGCCTATTTGGGGCTCACTGGTCTGCTGTGGCACATTGGGCACACTGGGCACACTGACACTCACCATCTACCAAAGTTTAGAGTTGTGAACACTAGAATTCATACCAGCTGGTTTAGAAGCAAAGACAATGTAGTGAAACTCTAGGAGGGTGACATGCACACTGGAGCATGTTCCACCAGGAATCATTACTGAGCTATGTCTGCTGACTGCTCTAACCTGGACCCCACTGCTTCTACCAGCGGGAGGTCACACTGCTTGCACTATGAGCATTGGGCGCTGGATGTCAGAAACCTTTCCCCTAGACACCTCAAAACAAAGCCCCCATGTGCACTTCCATCAAAATAGATATTTTCTGGTACCTGTAGCTTTGTAACATTCTTCACATGGAAGTCAGTGTGTGCACTGTACTGGCAATACTTGTACCCTATGTGGAAGGAGAGTTGAAGGGTATATTCTGGTCTCTAATATGCAGAATCAGGAGCCATAGTATGGAAAGTTCCCAAGTATATGAAGGGTACTAGGTGGACTCAAGCATGGTACAAGCATCTTCTATAGATATGTTTCTTCTACAGAGAGAAAAACAATGGCTAGAACAAAATCTGGCTTTCTTACTTAATAGCCATGCATGCTGAAGTGAGTTGTTTTTTTCTGCATCCTATTTATTTATGTCACAAAGGATAACCACATCCAGTCTGCTATGCTGCATTGTCTCCTGTGCTCTGAGCCTATATAGGGATCTTTGTTTGTCTTCAAATAAACTAATAAAATGTATTTCCTGTTCTTTCACTGAAAGGATCTCAGAAGCCATAAGGATACTCCAGCGTCCAGACCTCAATTTCTAAATACAAGTAACAAAGACCTTATGAAAGGAGGCCAGAGGTGGGATATATGAAAATTCCAGAAAACCTTTTGCCTGAAAATACAGATGCTTAAACACACTAATGTGGACCTAGCCCTGGGACTTTTTGGGATTGGACTTAGAGTCTTGCACTTGCTAGATAGGTATTTATACTGCTGAGCTATCTCCCTGGCCCAACACTAGAACTCATGATGAAACTTCTAATAGGTCAAAGTTTGAGTTTTAGCATCAGAGACAAAAAAATGAATATAAATAATAATTTATGAATTTCCTATGAGAGAGAAGAAAACAGAGGGGACAAGATCTGCTTGACACTTACACATAGGTTCTTACATCATCTCATTATTCTTAGGTTAGTGACCAAAGAACCTAGCCTCCACTACAGCTTTTTTTTTTTTTTTTCTTTTTTAGGAGCAAAAATCATTTACATCCAGTTGATGAGAAAAGTAGCTCTTCTTTACAGAAAATTCTCAGAAAACATGAGTAGAAAGAATTACAGAACTGGAAAAATGATCATTTTACAGTCTGCCGAGGGACAGTTAGCCCAGGCAAGAAACACAAATAGGTATTAAAGCCACTCTGTGCAGGGATGTTGAGTAACAGGATGTGTTCTCATCACCAAAGCACTACCCCACAGGTTGCTTGCTAGTAGGGTAGGAAAATATTTCACTTTCCAACAAAAAGAGCTGGGGGTCAGGGCCTTAATCCTGTCACTGAGACTTGCATCATTCACAGGAAGTGAGCCTGACACCATGGACCTTATGCTGAAGTGAAAGATAAAAGACACAGAGGCAAAGAGGCAACTATGACATGTTTCAAAAAAAGCCATAAGGTTTACCTGTACCTACTCAGACGGCGCCCAACATTCTTCACAGAGATTATAGTACAGAGAGAAACACTAGCCTCTCTAAATTTCAAGGAAATTTTTTTATCATGCAATTTAGTTCTCCTGTGGATTTAAGAAAAGCCTATGATTTTCAACTTAGCAAAGTTTCTCCTGTCTAAAGGTTAGGAGTGATGTATTACAAACTGCATGCGAGAGCTGAAAAAAAAAAAAAAAATCACCATCTTAATGCAAGTTTATTCAGCATTGCTCCTAAAGGAAATAAAAATCAGTGGTCTAGAAACCTTGCTTTAATAGGCAGGCGATCTTTGAATTGAGTTACCTGCTAAACTGATTTCATGGTATGAAATTTAGAGTGTCTTGGAACCCAGCGTCAACAAAAACTTGTTTCTCTCTTGGCTAGTTTGACCTCATTCTGTTCAGAGGCAGCACAGTAAAAAGATAAAAGCATTGGATTTTGAGTCCAAATATTTATTTATACATCCTTGGCATCTAGAGCAAAAACTTACTAAACTATTTCTAAGTCTCTCAGACTCAGTTTCCTCATTTATTAAATTTCTTGGCTACAAAGATTTCATCGAAGTTTTGTTTCTATCTTGAGGGTTTAACACAAAACCTGATCCAACATAGGTCCTGCTGAACATTAAATTGAAGTGCTTGCCCAGTCGATCTCAGAGTGTTGCTGTGAGGATTAAACAAAATGCTCTACATGAAATACCTTTGCAAACTTCAAAGAACCTTAAAAATGCTGCTCCTTTATTTATTTATCAATCATCAATCTTGAATGCATGTCTGCAGGTGAGTATTTCTGAGGAGGATTTTGCCTCTTTTGGGTTTCGAGGTTTGTTTTTTCTTCCTCTTTTACATTGTGCCGACACGGAAGAAGGCAATATTAAAGAGTTAATTTTATTCAAATTATAAATTGATTTCACTTTATAGCAACACTATGCATTCCTCAACTTGTCCAATTAAAAACCCTGGCAAGTGTTTTGATATGTGACAGTGCTGCTGTCAAGCAGTTCTGTTCTGCAATTAATCATGCCGTAGCCATCTCCTCAAATACTGCCACAGTATAATGGCATCATTGTGCATGCATGCACAGTACACTTGTATACTATTTAAAAGGAAGTAGAGCAAATGAACATTAAAAATTTACTACTCTGTAGATCACAGCTGCATCACCAAGATTTACCACTAAGCCCATTCTGTTTTAACTCTAGCATTACCCTATCTAAGCTTAGGTACAACTGTTAAGAAATTGCTGACGGTTTTGTTTCATTTTGTTGTTTTTGTTTTGTTTGTTTGTTTGTTTTTCCTAGGTTGGGAATTGAGATTCTGCTCTCACTCAAATATTCTCAGCGTTGGTTAGATACACTATAAAAATGCCTAGGATGCTTTAATGACCTAATGTTAGCTCCTGGGTTTTGAATGCTGTTTGATCTGGATCAGTGTTAGAGACGATTGCTGCTCCCACTCTCCTTCTTCCCCTCACCACCAATGGCTTCCCGAGACAAATAAGTTTTCCACAAGTCAAGATGCTTACAATAAACATCTCTATGAATCTGTTCCATCTCTTCTTGGCAACTCTCCACTTTGCCTCACTCTCAATGCTAGAATACCTGCACTTACCAAATGGCTTAGCTTCTTTAATAGATTAACCATTTCATGGAACTCCTACTCCTTTACAACAATCATGTGTTTCTTGTAGATGTCTTACTTTTCAACAATCTCAGGCACCTTTGAACAAGTGCTACTGTTTTTCATTGTGCTTCCTGCTTATATATGTAATTTGTTAAGCAAATAAAAAATTATATAAAAAGTCATTTAGAAAGCATAGATATGTTGGTCATGTTTTATTGAAAAGTGGAACCAAGTTTCTGTCTGTAGAGGTTATTGTAACTTCTTATACATACGTCTCTTTGTGATTTTCAGATTTTCCTTTCTGTGGACTCCACACTGAATGCACAGTGCAGGTATTTTATGCAACTGTGTAATCACGCTTGTGAGAAGAATGCTATAGGGTAGGGCTGAGCTACTCAAAACAAATGTGATGCACACACCATCATAAGAAGACTTCACTTTGCTAGCTAAAAATGATCATCAACTGAAAAGTGTACTTTATAGACTTGCCACCAAATACCACAATAAGGTCCTGTCACTTAGAAAAGTAACTGAACATAGTTATCAAGTAAGAATAAACCAGACTACATGTGTGATGAAAGACCAGAAGCCAGGCTTTAAGAGTAGATATATGCTAAATCAGGATTTTCTAAGCTCCTTATTTTTTCTTCCAATGAGTCATGGTATGTTCTAAGGGTTTTAAAAAAAAAAACTGAATTTTTAATATCTAGAAATATAAGAAATGTATGACATAATATTGTACTTCTAGATTGCCTACACTATAGCTATAAAAAGAAAAGAGAGCTCAGTTTCACATCTCCATTTGGCCTGGCCAAAGAGGTTGTGCTGCAGCAGCCTCAGGAGATAATAATAATCTGTGTAAGGCTGCTCTTGAATGGTCTGGTCCTGACATCTGTTCTCTTTATAATGTGTGTACAACTCCTTCTCTACCTTGGCTCCAGAAATGGGAGCATCTTTAGATTCATCACTGAAGGGGAAAAATGAAATTATCACTATATTTTGTTTTGTTTTGTTCTTTAGTAATAAAGATTAATTCTCATCACGTCCTCTCATCCATTCTTTTTGTCACCAAAAGCATTCAGTGGAGTGAGAATTACACTCCATAGATATGGAGTAGAGTGCACTGATAAGGGCAGCACAGATATCACATGCAGCTTCACAAGACTACTTGGTTACACAGCTCAGTAACGTTACCGAGTCACCTACTAAAACGCTGCACTAGTTCAGATATGGAATCTAAGTTTTTGCATGTACTTTGCTAACTACTCTTTTGCTGGAATTATGCAAAATATGGCTTATAAAATTAAAATCAATGCTCTAGAAATAACTACACCCCAAACATAGTAAAATTTAACTTTATGTTAGTCACATAACCTTTCCAAGTCTGAATTTTCTCATCTATAAAATCAGAAACCTAGTACCTTCCTTCTCTGATAACCATAGTTGCCACTTTTGAATCTCTGCCTATGCTGGACACTGTGAAATGGCTTACATTTAATATCTGGATAAACTGCTCCACCGTGTCAGCTAATGGAGGCTCCATGTTGCAGGTAAAAAGTACGCAATTTTCCCCAGGGCATGAAACTAGGCAATAGAGGGACTGAGACTAAAACTAAGCTCTGTCTGATACCAAACCATCATGTTGTTCCATAGCATTATAAATACTGAAAGAGTGTACATATTGAGTGAAAATTAATGTGCCATTTATTTAAAATGCAGAAATGCTGTCTGGAGTAGTATTCTTAAAATTTCCATGTTTTGCTCTTCATCTTCATGACTTCTGCTATTTTTCCTTACTATATATTTTATATATTTAATATTTTCTACCAGTTGCTAATTTTTTACTTCATTCTTTTTTGTTTTGAAAGGAAACTATAAGGGAATGGGAAGATATCTCAGTGACACAAGCATCTGCCTGGCAGAAAACTATAATGACCTAGAAATGGAAGAAAAACTAAATTGTAAAAATGAGTATTATAAGACCAAAACAATATTATGAAATCTTAACTCGATTTCACTGCCTGCCACTAAAGCTTCTGAAGCTGAAAATTTATCCATTTTTTGTTAAAAAGGATATCAGCAATAATTTAGAAAGCTAATAAAAACAGTAGCATAAATCCTAGACTTTTTACCTAACATAGTCAAAGGCACAAATAATTGAAAAGGGAATACAATCCTCTATGTCTCTGCAGTGTTTCATCATCTCGTAATCCTGTGCTATCTAAATCATCCTAAGTTTTGCAAAACGTCGCTGCATACAGAATGAGGAAGGGGAGAAAAGAGGCCTAGGGTTGTTCAAATGTTTCCATAGCTATCAATTTCAAATATCCTATTTACTATATCTCCTCTATGGCCGAGAGCCATTTTGCACTCCATCTTTCAATAATTTAGGAATAAAACCTAAATAGCAAGATTGATCATAGTGAGACCTAGGTTCTCATGGCATTCTCTGGAATAAACATAGCCAAATGGTAGGTACTGGCAGTTACTTTACTTTTGCTAAAATGATTTCCTCTTTGGCTGCTCTAAAGAATTCTGTGAGTCATCTGATAATCCTTCATAAATCTCTTTTGCTTAAATCCGCTCTAGTGGGTCCTATAATTACAAGTAAGAATCTTGCAGACAAAAGTAAGTACAGTGGAATATCCCAGGTTTATAGCCAATGCTATCCTTTTACTCATATTCTAGGATGCCATAAATGCACACAAATCTTTGAGACCAAAATATGATTTCCTCAGTTGGATTAACTAGTAGATGACCAATGAAACAATTTACTAATTTTTTGTCAGACTACCCTTGAGCATTGCAGAGCAATGATTTCATGGAATAGAATGGGGGAAAGAAGATATGTTGGAGATATTGTTTTAGGTGATTCGAATTCAAACCACTAGTGGGAAAGGGATAAAGCTAAGTTTGTATGCACAAAAGTGCTTTAGTTATTGGATCTTCTTAGCAGATCAATAAAGAAAATAAAACACCACATGTAGGACTCTTCGAGAAAGGATAATAATGTGAAAAGGAAGTAGATACATTCACATATTCCATTATATCTGTGTTGGCTATCTCATATTGTCAGAGAAGCATTTAAATACGAAGGAAGAGGGGTCATCTCCCTTTTGTTATATACTGTATATTTTAGGGACAAAATAGCAAAAGGGCAAAGGACTTTGTGTCTGACACAAATCCATGAGACACTGACAAACGTAACTGTGTCTTTTCCAATTCAATAAATTTTAAAATATTTAACAATACTCAACCTCTCCCTCTCTCTCCCTCTCCCATCTATTTCTCCAGCCCTAGCTCTCTGTCTATCGTCTTTCTCCACCCAACATTGAACAGTCTGGAAACACCAACAATTTGTCCTTGTTGTTTTCTGTTATTTTTCTTACCCTTTCTGTGTAAGGTCTTTAACAAGTCTATTTTTCTGACATAAGACTGAAGAACTAACAGTCAAAATATTGAGGCCAGGATAAACATTGTATATGTTTTCTTGATAGTTCTGAATTTTTTTTTTTTTTGAGGGAGGGTAGAATGTTATCCCTTTAGTGCTCTGACTCAGGCAGTAAACTTTCATTTTGTGCAGTAAATTTTCATTTTAATGAGTTTAGACAGCTTAGAATTCTTAGCATGCTAAAGGAGCTAACTTGGTATTTCAAATGGCTGGCTACTGTTCCATAGAAAATCCAATTTTTAGTGAAGAACAAACTAAAGATCTGAAGGAGTTAATATTGCTTCCAAAGGTGAATTTATAACCTGGAAGTAATTTAGGCTGTAAGAAAAAATGTCTCACTTCAAAGATGGGAGTGCAAACCATGCATACAAATGTGACTGCTAGTGCATCTGTGCCTCAGAATCAGCAACCATAGATGCTGGCAGCTGAAAAAGACCTAAGGACGTGGCCACCCCACTTCTCCATATACGAATTCTTCACTTTGAAGACGTGGCACTGAAGCCCAGAGATGTTATGTGAACTGATGGTAGTCAACAGCCTAGAGTCAGAGGAAGATGTCTAGAATCCAGATTTCCAGTCCCCTGGTTACAACACATTGCTTTATTCCTCACTCCATCTCTTATGAAGCTTAATTTGTTTCAAGGATGAAGGAAGGGACAATATATCAAAAGGATTAAATGTCTCAGTAAGATTAGGTCCCAAGGAGCCATTAGATTAAGCTTTATGGAATTCTCCAGTGACCTTATTGAACATAGCTTCAGTGATAGGATAGGAAAAAGAAGTCAAGACAATTATACTGCACACAATTCTTCAAACACACTGGCTCCAAAGGGAAGGAAAGGGAGAGGGCAGCAGGGGGGGAGGACGGGCATCAAGGGAGCTTTCTATGAGGGATTTGTAAGTATGTGGGTTTTAGGAGATAAAAGAAGGAAAATTTCCTTTAAGATTGAAGCGACTGTAGTTTTTTTAATGCTACCAAGAAGAACTTGATAAAGAGAAAATTTTAAAGATCAAAGATACATGTGATAGACAGAATAAATTAAGAGCTCCTGAGAAGGTAGCTGTGTGTTAGGTTCAGAAAGCATAAGGATGTACAAAGGGAGAGTTGCCTCCTGCATTGTAGTAGAAGGAAAGAAAGAAGATGTAAAAAGCTCATGGGTGCAGCTGTAGCTCTGCAAAGTGATAAATTAAGGAACTGAG
Organism: Myocastor coypus; assembly: GCA_004027025.1. NCBI lineage: Eukaryota > Metazoa > Chordata > Mammalia > Rodentia > Myocastoridae > Myocastor > Myocastor coypus. Next base: position 162,088 of record PVJA010000452.1, read on the forward strand.
TGTCTGAAGCTTTTACTTTGTGATGTAAGAAACAAAGTCACACACTGGGAGTAGCCACACGTGTGTGGCTGAGGACTGATTGTGGCTGAGGGAAGTAGAAATGCACCAGAGGGAAAGAAGAGGTTGAGAGCACCCCTCAGGGTAAGCTGGAGACCCTGACTAGAGTATAATACCTGTACCCTTAACGGTCTGGAATCCAGGTGAGGAGAACAGACAGTGGAGTCCTTTAAATTGCTTTTTTTGAAACAAAAATTCATGAATGTGAAGAAGGTGACCTTTGGGAAATCATAGCCATAAAAAAGGAGTGTCTGAAGGAACAAAACATGACAATTGAGCTGCAGAGAGGGAAGCAAAGGCAGAAAAGTCTGATAGCCTGAGAGAGTCCCTTCTCACTGTTTGGGGGGAAGCCCTGATGAGGTGGAAAAACACTTCAAGAGAAGGCATTTTACTAAGCGAGCGGGAAGGCTGGGAAGTTGTCCTCAGCGAGGGGAATTTCACTCAGTAACTTCAGAGGTGGAGCAGTAGTGACGACAAGTTCCAAAGTGTAGCTTTTGAAGAAGTGGCTGGAGTGGAAAGGAGACAGCTGCTGCAGATGAGGCCAAGGAAGCCAGAGACCAACAGCTTGCATGAGTCACCTGTAGGCTGAGTCCTGAAGACAGGAAAGGCAATGAATAAGGAAGTGGAAGATGGCAGATGGGAGGAGCACAGTGGAGAGAGTGCTGGTCAGGTGGACAGAGCCCTGTGTGCTCCCTAACAAAGCAGTAGAGCTCTAGTCTGGAGCCGGAAGAGGAGTGAAGTCACAGCAATGATGAAGAGGATAGATGACTAGAACAGAACAGAGTTTACCTCCTGCTCCCAATGGGTATGGCTTATGGACAGACATGCAGGCTCGTCTACAGGGCTGCAGGAAGAAGAGGCGTCTCCTAGGGGCAGACAGAATTTAGAGAAAGCAGATGATAGGTCAAGGAGACAATAAAGATGTGGGAGAATATTTTTTTTTCTTTTGAGACATGGTCTTGTTATGTAGTTCTAGCTGGCCTCAAGCTTGAAACCCTCCTGCATTGGTTTCCCACATGCTGGATTTGCAGGGATGTATCATCATGTCTGGAAAGTGGGAGAAGGTATTGATGATGAGTGAAGGGTTTCAGATGGAGAAGCGAAGGAACTGCGCCAGAGGGAACCCACCAAGGGCCCTTGTAGACCAGTTGCCCCCATGGCTACATCACTGGAGTAGGTCAGCACTCCTGTGCTGTGGCCTCCTGACCTACTCCATCTCTACCTCCCTTTCTGTATGCTGCACCACTTGCTTCATTGTTTCTTTATGTTAAAATTTCCCAGAGGAAATTTCCCAGAGGAAATAGGTAGAGCTTCCCTGTCAAATAGGTTGGACCTCCAGAATGGATGATCCCATGTACTATCAGAAGGGAGTATTTACCTCAAATTACACAGAAGAAAACTGGAGAAACTAATAGAACTCTTATATTTTGTTGATAGAAATATAAAATGGCAAAGCTGCTTCAAAAAACAGTTTAATAATTTATTCAAAAATTAAATGAATACTTTACCTCATCATTCATTCCTTTGTATTTATCTAAGATATATGTAAATACATATCCCACAAAGAGATGTGGTAGTATTGACAACATGCCTGGAGTGGTGGCACATGCCTAGGATGCCAGTGCTTCAGAGGCTGACTTTAGAGGATTGCCGTAAGTTTGAGGACAGCCTAAGCTACATACTAAGTTCAAAGCCAGCCTGAACTATGTAATGAGACCTTGTCTCAAAAAGATGCGAGAAAAACAAAAAGACAGTCTATATGCCCATCGTTTTCTGAAGAAACAGAACATGGCAGCTTCATTTCATTATATAGAACAGAATGCCACTCAAGAATATAAAGGAATAAACCACTGGCACATACAATGACATTGCTGAACTTCAAAAACAGTATGATAAGTAGGAGAAGCCAGATATATAAGACCACTTATAAGAATACTTACATGCTTCTACCTACATGAAATGTCTAGACAAGTGAATGTATAGAAACAAAAAACAAATCAATGTCTGCTTGGACTGTAAATGAAAGGAAATATGTGAAAATAATTTTTGATGTAATGTTGTCAAACTAGATTGTGATTATGCAACATACACTGGTAATGGGGGAATTTTATAATATATAAATTATATTTAAGAAAAGCAATTTAAAAGTTTTTAGGTTCTCTCTCCCTTTTCCAACATGGCAGCCTCAGCAAAAAAAGAAAAAGAAAGGTAAGACCATCTCCCTAACAGACTTTCTCTCCTTGAGGATGGACAGACTGGTGGAGGAACCACCTATGTCTACAAACTAGTCAGCTGGGCTGATGAAACAGATGGCCTAGAAGGAGATGTTTCAACCACCTAGCAAGTAGTGATGATGATGTGTATAGGGCATCTCTGATTGACAGTTCCATCCTACCAACTACTCCATAGGCTTCTCAGGAACCCAATGTTGACTGCAGCCATCTTCCCAAATCACCGCCTTACACTGATTTTCTAGGGAACTTACCCTACGAAGTGACACAAGAGTCTATAAAGAAATTCTCTGGGGGATTAAATACCAGCGTAGTGCATTTGCCCCATGAACACAGCAATCCAGACAAAGGTTTTGGTTAGGCAGATTTTGAGGGCCTGAATTCTCCACTCAGTGTCCTGAGTCTCAATGAAGCGTCTCTGGGTAACAAGAGAATTGGAGTGGGTGTTGCTGATCAAGCTCAGGATAAAAATAGGGATGATAGTTCTTTAGGCAAGATAGAAATTGAGATTCTGACAAAACAGACACAGACTTGAGGGCCCGTCCTGCCGCAAACAGCTTTGGTGACTACTCCCCAAGAAGGGATGTTGATAACTTTGGAGACAAGTATCGAGATCACCGTGATTTAGACTGGTACAGTGATGGCTGTCAGGATCGGGATGGATACCGTGATGGCCCATGCTGGGACATGGATCAATACAGAGGCCCAGACCGTTATGATGACTAAGGTGGCAGAGACTATGATAGAGGCTGTGATTCCAGAAGAGGCAATGAATGGCAGAAGAACCTTTGGCAGTGGTTACTGCACAGATGATGATTACAGAGGAGGAGGAGACCAATATGAAGATCGCTATGACACAGGATGATAGGCCCTGGTACTCTAGAGATGATTATGCCTGGGATTATTATAGACCTGATGAAGAGGTCACACCCCCAAGACCCAAGCTGAACCTAAAGCCTCAAGTGTTCCTGAAGAAAATGATTCCTCTGCTAGCACCTGCCAGTCCCATCGAGCGGCTTCTATCTTTGGAGGCGCAAAGCCTGTTGACACGGCTGCTAGAGAAAAAGAAGTGGAAGAACGGCTACAAAAGGAGCAGGAGAAATTGTAGCATCAGCTAGATGAGCTGAAGCTAGAATGACAGCCTCGGGAGAGGCATCCAAGCTGGCGAAGTGAAGCAATTCAGGAACGGGAAAGGTCAAGGACAGGAAGTGAATCATCACAGACTGGGACCTCCGCCCCATCTGGCAGAAATGCCCAAAGAAGACTAGAGAGAGAGAAGTCTCTAGAAACTGAAATACTCAAAAAGGAGGAAGACTGTCCCTCTCCAACTTCTAAGCCTCCTAAACCTAATCAGTCTCTAAAGGCAATGCCAGCCCCTCTACCGAAGGAGAATGCATGGGTGAAGCAAAATTCTAGCCCTCCTGCTCAATCTCAGAGCTCAGACAGAGAGCACTAATCCCCTACAAGCGGTGGGGAGGAAACGAGCTCCAACTCAGCCTGCTGGGGAGGGACCAGCAAGAAAAGATGAAATTAATGGGATGAACACCCAGAAAGGCCAAACTGGAAAGTCCAGCAGTGGTCCAGGAGATGGAGAGAACAAAGACCACTGGGAGGAGTCAGATAGGAAAGATGGCAAAAAAGATCAAGACTGTAGAGCTGCACCTGAGCCAAAGAAATGTGAGGAAAATCCAGCCTCCAATTTCAGCTCTACAAGCAAATACACTGCTCCCTCCATGGATGGTGAAGATGAAAACGAGGGAGAAGACTACACTGTAGACCTCGACATCCTGTGCTTTCTCCTAATCTTTCTCCACCCTGGAATATTTGAGAGCAAATCAAACATCTATCCAGCCAAGGCAAAATAAAACTTACCATCTCCTGGGGGAAATAAATAAATAAATAAATAAATAAAAATAAAAGTTTTTAAAGAATAATTTTAGTGGATAAGATAACTGAACAGACAATCCATCAAAGAACATATAAGGATCACATATATGCAATGAAAAATATTCATTATTAATTAAGTGCAAAATCACATGTGATTAGAATGTCTCAATTACAACATAGACAATGCAAAATGTTAATGAGAGGTAGCAGCTAGTAGGAATTAACAGTATAAAACAGCTGAGTAATTTCTCAAAGTGTTAAATGTAACAACTATGTAATCCAGTAGTTTTATTACTGCATACATACCCAAGAGAAACAAAAACATGCAAAATTAAGTATAAAAATGTTTATAATAACTTTATTTTTAACACACAAAAGATAACTGAACTTATGTGATGGTAGGTCTATTTGGCTAGAGAATGGGTTGTGTTTTTAGGATGTGGATGGAGAGATTACACATGGTCATAAAAAACTTGTGATAGAGATGATACATTTATTGTTTTTATTTTGATGAGTTCACAAGTACATAAACATGTCAAAACTCATCAAATTGTGCAGTTGAATATAGATAATTTTATCATTTACCCACACTGTGTGTGCATGTATATATATATATATTCTAGCCTTTGCATTTCCTTTCCTTTCAGTAATCATGGCAGTATGCCACGAAGGAAACTTAAGGTCCTTCCTTCACATGTCCCCTGATAAAGTGTCACAGTATATTAAAACCCACCATGGATTTTCTTCCTTTGAGATCATCACTGGTACCTACAGCAGGACTCATAGCTATAGGTTTTAATCACAACTTAAAACCTACCTGGAAATATTTTAACTTTAAAGAATTTCCAACAGAATTCAAAGACAGAACAGGCATCAGGAATGATGTCAAAAATAGTCTCTTTTTGTTGCATTTGTCTTTAACTTTCCTGACTTTACTCATTTCTCTAAATTGTCTGGATGATGTTATTTAATATTATTCTTCAAACCAGTTGTCCTACAACAACTTTAACCTTACATTTTAAAAGCCCCAGAACCAAGAAGAAAATGGGGCTTCTTTCACAGTTCTAGTCCAGTAGAGTCCCCATCTTGGGTTCCCAGCTTTCAGTGCTTCTAATAAGTAGACAAGCTCCCCTATGACAAGGAGAGTAATACTAGAAAGTTCCATAGTGTATACCTGAGGGCATCAGAATGAGATAAAAGCAAGTAATTCTGAAGAGCTCTGCACAACAAATTTTTGACTTTGTGGTGTTGCCTAACATTAGTCCTGCTTCCAAACTCTGGAAAAATACAAAAACTTTTTAAATTTTGTTTTACACTCTACAACTGGCACACATTTCTTTCCCAGAGCGGCTTTATCTAGCAGGTAATTCTACTAAGGTAACTCTACTAACACAGCCCATGAGATCACCTCTCCATTGTTTTCCTCATCCAAAAAACAAAACTTTAAGGTAATGTCATCCTTTCCATCTTACCATAAAGCAGTGGCTGTGACCTTTCTTTATCTTCTTACCATATTTATCTTACAGACAGATTTCATACACTATCAGATGAAGCCAAGGATGTTTGCACAAAAATGATTCAGGAAAGAAATGAGTGTTGGCAGAGCGTGGCCCGCTTTTGTCCTTAGCAACAGGTTCCCCAGCCCACAGAGAACCAGGTCAGCTCAATCCACTCCAATAGGTAAAGAGATAGTCAGCAAGTAGTTAATGGATATACCCAGGCTACGTTGCCCAATAAACGTGAAAATGATGCCACTGAAGTTGGCCTTACTGACACTTGTTGAGTTAGGAATGTGGGGCTATTAAGGTCATGCAAACCTACAGTCTTTTTTTTTTTTTTTTTTTTTTTCATTTTACAAATATCAATCTTTTATATTTCAAGTCCTGTTTGACTTAGACAAAAGTTAAAAGTTACTGCTTATTTGATTTTTTATTATGTTCCCTCTTACCATTAGAGACACAAAAACCTCAACTAGAATTTTTTTCATATTTTATTTTAAAATGTGCTTATTTACCTCCAAAACAGTCATGAAAATGAAAGCCATTTCTGCTTTGTCTAACCCTCACTTCCAAAAGGGCATTCTTTGTAAATTATTTTTCAGTGTTTCTGTTCACTTCAAAGAGTCTGGCAAATATTTAAAAGGTTTTTTTCCAAAGCCTTAGACATTACCACATGCGCAATTTTGATCTTTCCGTAAGCATTACCACTGTTTGCCAATGAGAATTCTACTGAAAATTTCAAGTGGCTCTTGCTCTGGACAAAATCTACTAACAATTCTCAAAACTCATCTCATACACAGTCTTCTAGTACAGCTATATAATGTGTAAACCATGCAGCATTGGAAGGTTATCTAACCCACTATACCCCAAAGGAGTGAAGAGTTGTAATGCACAAATGTAGTAAAAAAAAAAAAAAGACCAAAACAGTAACACACTCTTCCAATTTCATAGAGAATGCTACAGTTAAAGCCTAGATTGGTCATTCATTTTTCTTCTCCATTGTTGTTACAAGAATAAATGAAGAGTTTTTAAATGTTTAGCATAAGTCATATAACAGCCAGTACTAAAAGTCTAGAAAGGAAAGCACTGATCTTTTCTGAATATCCACTTTTACCACCATCTTGGCTCGATCTGCCAGAAGCTACCCCTCCTGATTCTCTTAGCTGTTGCATCAGACTGTTACCATCTTATTCCCAACTAATATGCGTATACTACTACTCTTCAGTATGTCAATTTTATATAGTAAATTCTGCTTACAATAAACAGGGATTTAACTCTCTTAACCAATTTTTAAATAGGATTATGTGACTATTGTCAGCTACCTTTTATGATTATGTAAATATTGATTCTAAAATTTTCCCAAGGCACCATAAAGATCCCTCCTGTTTGTCTTGTTTTTGTTTTGTTTTCTTTTGTTTTTTCCAAGTGACCTCTCTTATCAGATGGTCTTTTCCCTCATGGCCTCCTTCTGCCACCCTCTGTCCTCTAACCAAGACACTTCTTTCCTGTACTTAAGAGAGTGATGTACTGTTTTCTGGATCTCATGTCGCTTTTGCTTGGTTCAGTTCTTCTTTTTAGTGGAACCTAGCCAGCTTCTAAAGAAGGAGATATGGGAGATAAATTTTCTGACTCCCCACATGTCAGGAAATGTTCTTTGCTGCTCTCACATTTGATTAATAGTTTGGCTGGATACTATAGTCCAAGTTGAAGATCACTATCTCAGACTTTTGAAGTCATTGCTCTTTTATTGACTAACAGCCACTGGTGCTGTTAAGAAGTCTAATTTAAATTTATTCCACAAATCTGTATGGGTTGTCTGCAATTGACCAGATGCTGCTTGAAGCACAACTGCATAGAAATAGATTTCCCACCTTTGTAGAGCTTACATTTCAAGCATGACAAATTATTTGAAAAGGATTAATAGATAAATGACATATAATTACAGATTACAAAAAGTCCACTTAGAAATAGCACAGCAGAGGGGGATGGGGCAAAAGCAGAGATCCTGCTTTATGACTGGTCAGGGTGGTTGTGCCCTGAACGTTCCATGTACTAGCTGAAACCTAATCAATGCCCAAGAGATTTAGAGGATAACAGAAGGAAGAGAGAAAGCAGAAATTATCAGTGGCAGAGGGGAACCACTTCAGTGTTTGCCTTGGTCACAGTGTCGGGAGATTCCAAGGAAGTGGTAAGAGATGAGTTTACAGGGCAGGGCTGCTCGTGCTCTGACTTTGTGAAGAATCTTGTCAGGTAGAAATTTCTCTTTTCCTCACTACCAAACGAAAATTAAGAGAAGATGGTTTTTATTATCGTTGAAATAAGCTATTGGAGCAATCTGATCTCCATTTGTAGAAGACTCTGTACTATTTGGAGAACTGACTCAGAGTAGAAGCAGAGAAAAAATATGAAGCAGTGGAGGTATGAGAAGCAACTAGATTTAGGATATATTTAAGAAACAAATCCAGAAATAACTTCTAATGTTCACATACAGGATATGACAGAATTAGGAAGGCTTCAAATTATTATAGACAGTTAAGGTAGGTAGAAATAATAAAGGGAGTCAGATGGGGCCAGGCCCTCAAGGGAGTCAGCTGATGAAAACACATTAAAATCGTGACTAAAGGTGCATCCATTGAAGGTCAGATCTCAAGATAAAGATAGAATGACCCTGACTACATGCCCCCCCCAGTGATATGCAATAAATTAAAGATTACATTCACCTGGTCCAATAAAATCAAGGTGGACATCAGTTGCCTAGGTACCCACTTGGAGGTCACCTCCTAATCCAGTTCTTCCCATCTCAGTTACAAATACCTGATACCTAAAATTAAGAAAGGAAAGGTTTATTTAGCTCACAGTTTGTGGAGCTTTCAGTCCATAGTCAGCTGGCTCCAAGGCAAAGTAACACATGGAGGAGGGCAGCAGCTCATGTTGGTGGAAAATAGCAAAACATCAAAAGCAAAAGGGAAGGGGCAGTGTCAGAGAGCAAGCAAGCCTCTTTCACTCCCTTATATGGTATGCAGGCTATCTGCCTCAGGGCTGGTGTACCACTTACACTCATAAAACCAGCATTGGATCATGACTTAGTCACGAACTCTAGAAGCCCACTGCATGACGGTATGAGGCTCTGGGTAGACATCTAGACATAACCCATTCAGTTCCTGAAAAGGTCCTTGTTCTGTGCACATTTATTCCGCTACTTCCCCACTGGATCAATATTACCTAAGTGGCTATACTTGTGATCCTATTGGTTAATCACAGTTTTGACCCACATTGTATCTACCTTGTAATTTTACTCTATAAAACTTTAAGAAGTGACTTGTTGGTAATCTACTTTTGGGTCTTGTCCTGTCTCTCAAAAGTTCTCTCTCTCAATAAAGTTTTCCTACTCTTAATCTTCACTGTTTCTTATTGTTCGTTCTTTGATTTTGGGAAACAAGCTCAGCATATCTGACATCTAGCAGGTTGAAAGTTGTATTTAGTTCACTATATCAAAATGAGGTTGGGCTGGTGAGATAGCTTGATAGACTAAGTGTCTGCTTGGCAAGCACAGGGACTGGGGTTTGATCTCTGACCTACCTGCCATGCTGACCCCAACCCTGGGCATGCGGAGCCTGTGAACTACTCTGGGTTTGGTCTTTCATATCTGTAATCCAAGCATTGGGGAAGCTGAAAGCAGGAGAATCAGTATGAGTCCAAGCTACCTAGTGAGACCCTGTACCAAATACATAAATTAAATAAATAAATACATCCATAAATAAATAAATAAAAACTGAGGTCTCCACCTGTCTTTTATTTATTTAACATGTACCCAAAGAGAAGAGGAAAAAAATTTTGGTATATTTGTTGTCTGTCATATGTCATCCTGGTATTCTCTGCAGTTTTCTACACTGTTTCACCAAAAATTAATCAACCAAAACAAACAAACAAAAAAAAAACCAGCATTAAAACAATAACCATAAGCCTTGGGGTTTATGAGAAAGGCATGTGGTCTGGCAGCTGCTCTGCTGGAACGTGGGGTGGGGTGAGCAGAGCCACACCATGGACTTTCCATCTGCAGATGGTGGCAGGGCCTCCCTCTCCAGACCTGCATCCTTTAGGAAGGAGTCCCGGGCCTGTCCCTGCAAGATGTCTGGTGTAGAGCAAATACGGGCCTTATGGAGGCTCAAGCTTTTCTAGTGTGGGATGATTGTAAATGAAAATCATAAATCCAAATTTAGTATGAAAGTGACTGTTTATTCATAGTAAGAACAGACATTAAAACAAATAGCACATTTGAAAAAGCTGACAAATTCCACAAATGCCATGAAATCTAGAAAACCCACAGTTTTTATTAATTCATTTTATTATACATTTTCCCCTATATTTCTTTTTTTCTCTTTTTTAGACTCTTTCCTTCTTTATACGACAATCTTAGAATGTCATTTACTGTACAGAGATCAGGAGAATAATTGAGTACTTTTCCCTAGCTTGATTGAATTTTTTAACGTATCAGTAGTGTAGAGATTTCTTTCAGCTTCACAATTCATTGGCAATGTCATGCAAATTAAGATTGCTGCCAGATTTGGAGAGCTTCTATTACATTTCTTCCATTAGAAGCTGAAAAATTTCAAGGCATTCCAAGGTGCCTGATAAAATGACTAATCTTAAAGAATCTTTAAATTGACGACATTCATTAACCAGCTTGTCATTAGTGAATTCATCGTGGTGGTGTAATATGAGTTTTATGTTATCTCTGCAGTGTTACTATTTCATATAAAATGGTAAGAAATAATTTTTTTCTTTTTGTTTATGAGTCTTACTTCTTCATTAATTAGATTGTCAAATCATAAAAAAACCCATTCATTATATCTAGTTAACATTCTTTTATTTCCCTTAGTAAATTTCCTGAAAATTAGTTTAAGTTACTTTTTCATACCAAGACAACTTATATCAAATTCAATTATTATTATTATTATCACCTTTTGGACCATACACCTTTACATTTTTATATGAGTGCTTTCTTATAAATAAGTGCTTATGTTACATATTTTATCTTATTCTTGAATACATAAATGATTTCCAAAATAGAGCATCACTTTGGGGCCATTTTTCCTCTAAGACCAAATGACTCAGTGGCACATATAAGCCATGCCACTTTATTAGTTAGAAACAATTGACTGAATGAGTCATTCCCTGCCTGCATTCAGCTGTAAGCATCACCTTACGGGTTTTCCAGGTTCCTTCTCTCTCTCCCTCCTTCCCTCCCTCCCTCTCTCTCTCTCTCTCTCTCTCTCTCTCTCTCTCTCTCTCTCTCTCTCTCT